>JAWDJV010009398.1:0-69884 GCA_033119285.1 Teratosphaeriaceae sp. CCFEE 6253
AATCCGCCGCGGACTCCTTGCCCAAAGGCGCCGCGCCGCAGCCCGCGGCGGTCACGGAGCTGAGATCGTAGTCCCGCGCCTCCGGGCGCTTCGTCAGCGCCACCGCGATCGGCGGCACGAGGGCGAGGGTCGTGATCCGGTAGCGCGCGATGTGCCGCAGCATGGCCACGAAGTCGAAGTGCCGCATCACGTACACGGGGATGCCTTTGCGGGGCGAGGCGACGCAATGGTGCGTCTGCCCGTAGGCGTGGTACATGGGCAGGAAACTCAGCCCGCGCGCCGTGGAGACGAGGGAGGCGTAGTCCGGGGCCAGGGACGCCATGTGCGCGGTCTGCGCGCAGTTGGCGATGTAGTTGCGGTGCGTGATCTCGACGCCTTTGGGCACGCCGGTCGTGCCGCTCGAGTAGTTGAGGACGGCCGTGCGGTGCGTTTGCTCGCGGGTGTGGAGGTCTTCCCAGGCGAAGTCGGCCGCTTCGGGGGCGGGGGCGAGGAGTCGGGACCAGTGTTTAAGTCCTTGGATGGTTGGGGAGGGGTCGCCGCGCAGGGTGGAGAAACCGGCGTCGAAGACGTAGATGCTGTCGCGGGGAAAGGCGATGCTCTCCGCCGCTTGCAATGCGGTCGGCAGGCTGCCTTCCGCGACGACGAGGAAGGTGGCGCCCGAGTCCTGGAGTTGGTAGGCGAGTTCGCGCGCGACGTAGGTGGGGTTCGCGCCGGTGAAGATGCCGCCGGCCATGATGGTGCCCAGCAGGATGATGGAGAATGTGACCGTGTTACCGGAGTACAAGAGGAGTCGGTCTCCGGGCTGGAAGCCAGCGGTCTGAAGGCCCAGGGCGAGCCGCTTGCTCCATTCCCGGTAGCTGTAGTGGGTGAGGTAGTAGTCTGGGAACTCGGCGTCGATTATGAGAGGCTCTTCTGCTAGAACTGCGTCAGGGGACCCGAAGAGGTAGGTCGGGAGGGATTGGGTCGGGATGGGTATTGTCCAGCGTGACTTCCAAGGCATGGTGCCGCTGCAGGAGAGGTGTCTCCCTCGATGTAGTCAAGTCCTGGCCGGTCTGTCTATCGTCTACCTCTATGGATACCGGGATGTGAAGATGCGTGCTAAGGTTTGAGAAGATGAGGGACCCGGCTACCTTACCTTGGTGTGCGTCTTAAGTCTCCGACTAAGGTCACGTCTGCTGGGCGCTCATGTCAAACACCAATGCCTCCTTAGGCAGGTGACGAGTGATGTCGCGCTACCTGGCCGCTGCATATACATAGAGGCGCGGGGGAGTGGGTGCCGCACTGCCGGGAGGTGGAGAATCAAGAGGATACCGAGGCGTGGCGTTCGGAACACCCTCCCTGCAAATCGCTCCTTCCACCTACGACATTCCTTGTCAGTGCCGGCTGATTGTGTACGCTAGCAAGCAGCATGGGTCCTTGTATGGCGTGCAAGAGCTGTGCTTTGCTGGTCGCGTTTGTTTCAAGGGTTGCCGACGGCCGGACAATATCAAGCTTCGCGATTACACTCAGCAACGGTTCGACGTGAGCAGAGTACGCAGCCTTAGCCCAGCGAAGAGGGCCAGGGTCATGCGCGTGTGAATGGCGATGTACATCGATCCGAGCATTCACATTCGCTAGAATTTGGCCCGGAGACTCCTTGGCGCCTTCGAACCCTCATATAAGTACACCAATTCTCTTCGAGCAATACATATCTCGCGTGGCCGGATCTTGCAATCTCTCAATCATCGAGCGAGTCCGAAGGACTCGGCCTAGCATCGCCGCCATGCAGCGCTCCAACCGCATTGTTCCCGGGCCGCAGCCGAGACTCAAGATCGTCCAGCACTCGCCGCTGCTCGACCTCCCCGCCGAGCTCCGAGTGCTGGTCTACGAATACGCTGCAACTGAGCCCGCAGACATCCACTGCAAGCACCAGTTCGTGTCCCGAGGCGGGATCGCGTACGACTCCGCGATGAGCAAGACCTGCCGACAGATTCGCACGGAATACAAGGACCCCTACCTCCGCCAGGCCTCCCACCATGCAACCTCGATCAACTTCCACGTCACCAACTTCGACTACAACACCTTCTCAAGCTGCCACGTCTACTACACCATCCATAGACTACAGAACCTCGCGTCAGCAAACTACACCCACCTCGACGCACCCCACTACGACCCGAAGACCTTCCGCATGCACGTGCGTCTCACGAACGTCTTCGACCACGACCTGGCGCCCCTGAGGAAGGCCTGTCACGGGATCGAGTACGGCTTCCAGTGGGAGCCCGAGACGTACACCCGCCTCGCGTTCGAGTACCGCATCACCCTCGACCACAAGTCCTTCGACCTGATCTACGCCAAGCAGGTCTTTCGGAGACTGGACCGGGGGTACGTCGAGACGGAGCCTGTGCCAGACGAGGAGTACGAGTGGTGGAAGATCAAGACGGCCTTCGCGCGGGCGGCGGAGCGGTGCGAAGCCGAGGCAGCGGAGCGGTTGCGAAGACGGGCGGCGCGGAAGGGCGGCAGCCGCAAGACTAAGGCGAAGACGGCACTGTCCCGGCAGTCGAAGAAGGGTGCTGTCAGAAATTAGGGCCGGGAGTGTTCGCGAGTCTGGCGGATTGCGCTCGGAAGGGCGAACACCGAGGCGCTTCATCTTGCTGCAAGGAGAGATCTCCAGGATCTGGGCCCCAAGGACGTGCTGGTTGAAAGGCACGCCCACTGCCGGTAAAGGATGTGCCGACATCACGGCATTGCCTTGACATGAAAGTCAGTAGACTACCCGCCATGGCAGCACAAACGATACTTTCTGCATCACTTCCCTCTGTACGCACACTGATCGTGATTAAGATCGATTGATGACGCCTGAACAATGCCACGCTTCTAGTCAAACTCTCTGTGCAGGCGTTCTTGTCAAGAAACGTTCTCGTCGTCAAGGGGGTTGGGAGGCGCACGACAGCCTTGTGCAGACCGAGGCAAGCCTTCGAGCCATTGCGGTCGCATTCGCCTTCACATGGACTAACGACGGATGATGTGAGATCCACGACTATCTTGCCATACTGCAGGTGTGACGCGCAGCAGTCGGAGCAGGAAGAGGCGACCCCGATGAACAGTCCGCGATTGTCGGCTGGAGCTAAGGTATCCAACAGACGCAGCTTGATGAGCAGTAGTCCGCGGCAGTCGAAAGAAAATCGTATTAGGCGTGCGGCAGGACGGCTGTTCCACAGCGCGGCGGCGGTGGATCTGCAGTAGGGTAGATTACTTGCTTGGATGGCAAGCCCCGAATGCGGAAGCTCTACACGGGAGCCGGGATGCTCGTGGCACTCTCTCGCCCTGCCCAGTGCTTCACACATGATTGCCAAGGAGTCCAGCTTTGGTATTGAATAGCAGCGGTATGTGTGCAAGCGGTAATCTGTGTAACAGGTTTCCACTGCTCGTATCATCTCCGGCAGGCCGTTGGCGGTGCCAGGTACTTTGCAATCCTTCATGGAGTCGGAGGGCGGCTCCACACCGCGCTCGAACTCAAAGACACTCAACAGCAGCAGCGCTGGGACCATTCCTCGTCGCACGACATGGTGCCGCTCTCATCAACACTGCTCGGCGCGTTGACCCGAGGGTATGGCGCTCCTAGGAGTCGAGACATCCCGGTGAGACGCGAGTGATCAACTGCGCTGTGCGACGGTCAAGACGCGTTGGTGACGCGAGATGCCTGTTGTTGGGGCGGTTGCTGTGGGGGGAGCTCCTCACACGGTTGCTGGCAGCACAGCGCAGGAACCTGCCTGCAAGCTCGCGACCTTCGGCCCCAATGGCAGGTGCTGCAGTCGCGCCGATGCGTACCAGAGGTTGACGAGCAGACGTCCATCGGCGCTTCACCGGCGAGATCTTGTCACCCTCGACGCACAGCGTGCAGCAAAGGCCGTTTTGTCACGAGCTGATGGACGCTTGCTGCAGAGACGTGTGCAGTCGCCATACGCGGGCGGGCACAGCCGCAGGCAATCTATCTACCTGACACATCCATGCGACGATCTGCAGCGCACTATTTCAGCTCCACAGCTGGTATGCAATCACCTCGCCAAGCCGCGCCCCGGCGACAGCAGCCTGCAGCGCAACGGAAGAGCGCCGTGAATCAGTGATGGTGAGGAATCCTTTGTCTGGTCCTCGATCGAAATCTCAGGTGGTCACTCAGGACTCGTGTTTGTGTGCAACGCTCTCGTGTTTCCGCGAGGTACACAACCCGGCGACGGCAACGCTGTCCAGCGGGACATTTATTTCATCGCCATCAGAGTTTCGGCCGTCCGAGACCGCCCAGGCGATCGCACATGGCGGTGTAGGTGAGTTGCGGGATGCCCGTGCCGAGAGCACCGCGATGCCACGATTCGATACCCCGCCTCTGCAGGACCGGAGAGGGTGTCGTAAGGCAAGGTTTCGATAGCCGTGCGGTAGGGAGCCGGCGCTGCAGCCAATGGCGAGGGCGGGGCGCTTCGCAGCTGCGCATAATCCGGCATCGACCGGCGCTCAGGTGGCGTTGGCGTGTCGAGGAGCTCTAGGGCATCGTGGTGGGCAGGTGACGCTGCGCATCGCGTCGCCTGCGCACATGATAGCGGGATGGCCTCCGTGCATGTACATGTAGGGAGAGGTTTGGCGTGAAGCACCGCCAGAATTGGGGCGACGACGCGTGCCTTCCTCGATCGCTGTCCACACCCAGTTTCTCATCATGGCAACCTCACGAAGACGACGAACTCTCGGTCATGTACACACGCAGGCTCGCAGCGCCATTTCGCGCAGATTTGCTCGCAGGTGCCAATCTTGCTATAACCCGTTAGCGTCTAGCGGCATGCATCTTAGACGAGGTTCAGGGATCATTGGGGTAGCGGCCCATGCACATCCAGGTACGGCCGCTTAGTTCCAACTCCTCCTCCAGGCTATCACACGCTTGGTACCCACGACCACCTTCTCCCACCTCCGCACCCACGCCGACGACCGCTCCTGGCTCGATCTGCGGTCCAGCACACGCTCGCTGTGTTGTTCCTGCGGTCGTAGCGTCCGCTCATTAACCCCATCCTTATCCGTTCAATTGCAGGCGAGGGACAGTCCAGCGTGTACATGCTCCGCGAGCGGACATTGAATCTGTATGGCCAGCCTTGCGGCAGACACCCAGGCCGCCCTACGCGCTGGGCTTCCTGCATTGTTGCGGCGCTGACGTGTGAGGTCCAGATTATAGGTATCAGTCACGTTGGCACCATTCGCACATACCTCGAATCCTGCCACTGCCACATCAACCTCACTACCACGACGCACCACCTGCCTGACTTTGCGAACAAGCAAACGGCGCACACCGCCGACGCACCAGACACGTAGCAGCGATTATCGGAGTCGAGGTGTGATTGCTGGCACAAGCACTCGGCACGCTAGTGAACGATCCTTCAGTGCACAACATCGCGATCGACCAGCGACAACCCATCTCAGCCCGCGGAGGTCTTCATTGGCATTCCCTGATGAGGGTGGGGAGGTGAGCCGTACGTGCTGTGGCAAACGCGGCAAGGACTCGCAAAGATGGCCCAAGTCGCCTTGCCAACCGGCCATCACCGTCACACCAGCAGCATTGGGCATATGCAGCAAGTCGGCGGGCCTCTGCTATCCGCGGCACCGCGGATAGAGATGATGCGCAACCCGGACTTCTCATTCCCTGCCTTGCCGCGACCTTCGGAAGCTTCAAGCTCGCACTCTCCGGCATCCAGGAGCTGGCGGCCAGTCTCGATGCATTCGAATGCGCCGTCCATGCAGCCGCCATCGATCGCGCACCGGCGGAATCAGTCAGCGTTGCCCAGCTTCTCATTCAATGCCGAGGATGCGTCGGGGTTGAATGAGGAGGCGATCACACCACCGCATACACCCGACGAGACTTCGCCGGAGACGCCTTCGAGCAGACATCACGGCCATAGAAGAGGTGTGAGTGAGTTCGTGGGCGGCGACTCGAGGCTGGGTGTTGGGGGTGCTATCAGCTCGAGCCCGACAAAGAGCTCCATGCTCCCGCTTCCAGTGCCCTCGCCGGAACACACTCCTGCCAAGCGTGGCCATCGGCATCGCAGGTCCGGCGCCCTGGGCTCCACTCACGATGCCCGAGACATCATGCAAGCCGCGTCGGCTGTCGAGCCTCGGCCAAGCCTCAGCCTGCCATCAACCCCTCTGGACCTCTTGAGCCTAGCACCGCCCCTAGAGCGCGCCGCATCCTCGCCGGATATAGGCACACAAGCGACCGACGTCTTTGCGGCCAGCATCGACACGGAGTCAAGACCTTCGTCTCGCCGGGTCGGCTTCTCAGACAATGTCGAGTTCATCCCAAGGCCACTGTCGACGATCTCATCAGGGACGGAGAGCTCGATGTCTACGGTACGAGGGCATTCTGTTAACAACAGCATCTCCTCCGTACTCAGCTTGAGTACCCCAAGTCCACCGTCTCGTCGGGATCCACGGCGGTCACTCAGCACTACCTTCGAAGACGAGTCCAATCTGCGTCGGAAGAGGAGCTCACTTGAAGTCAGCAAGCGACTTGAAAAGGAAGGCGAGTGGCTGAAGAGCCGGTCAAGCCAAAGTCTGACTCGGCCTTTGTCCGAGCCAGTCCTGGCGACTTCCGCGGTGTCGTTTGCTGAGCCGCCAGAGCGGCTTGCCAAGCGGCGTAACGTCCACAGCACGAAGCACTCGCTCTCCCACGCCCTTGGTCTTGATCGCAGGAGAAGCGAGCCAGCAATTTCGCTGAAGTCAAACGAGTCTTCACGCTCGTCTGCGGTGTCGCTGCAGGACGAGCTCGCGCAGGCGGATGCCGAGGCACATACCGCCGACGACCACCTTCCCCGGCAGTCTTCTACGAAGAAGGTCCGCCATTGGGCGTTCTCCAGGTTCACGCGGCGGTCGAGCTTCCGATCGACGCCACCCGACGAGGATCCTCCGAGCTTGCGACCCGCAGACGCCGACAACGATGCTGCGTTCGTGCCCGGGATGGTGCCGGCGAGTGAGGAGTCCGCAGCGGAGACTAATCTGGATGCTGTCTTCGGCGCTCCGGGCGCTACGCAGCGGCTGAACACTCCCCCGCAGCCGCGCATCGAGCTCAGCACGCCGACGCCCAGCTACACCAGCAGCTTCCACTCCATGGAAATGGACGAGGCGAGCCACATGGTTGATTTGGATGCCGCTCTCGGCCCTCTGAAGACGCCGCACTCGTCGTCACAGCGGCCGAGGAAGCAGTTGCACAGTAGCCGGGGCACGCAGGACTTCTTTGGGCCTGGGATGCACTATCACCGACGGGCCGAGAGCGCACCCGAGCTCGTGCCCTTCTCCAGAGGTAGCATGGTCTCGCAGTCGTCCTCACTACCCGACGTCTTCGAGGGTGAAGGCGACGAGGAGGTCGCGGTAGTGCCGACTGAGCGTCCGACGAGCTCGCATCTAGAAATGGGTGAGGAAGGCAACATGGGCGTCCACATTGTAGACGCTGTCGAGTCTGGTCCTACGCTCGGATGGTCAGCATACGACGGCCTACGCATCCGGGCTGGTGAGTGGGACCTAGAGCGGCCGACGACGTCGCATGGCAACATGAGCTCCCGCCTCTCGACCCCGAGCAACGAGCGGCGTCCATCGTCGATCATCGAGCAGACCATCGTCGAGGAGTCCAGTCCAGTCGACGCCATCGCCATCGTTGACGCAGAGGACGAGCCCCGCGCCTCGTCACTCACGAAGTCGTCCGACTCGAGCGAGACGCCGACCCTCCTCGCCGCGCAACCCGGCACCCTCCACCTCCCCGCACCTGACGGGCCCCAGTCGATGATGACGCCCGACACCTACCAGACCTCCACCTTCTCCTCCCCGGACTTCACCCGCCGCCAGGGCTCCTTCGACACCTCGCGCGTCGGCACTGCCGCCTCGTCCCTGACCGACAACCGCACCATGAGCTCCTCCTGCGGGCCCGGCGACCACTTCGCGCGCAACTCCACCGACGTGCCGTCGTTGACCAGCAGCCGCTCGACGGCCATGAGCACTCTGCACGCCAACAGCTCCCACCGCGACTTCGGCCCCGACCAGCCCATCCCGCCCGTGCCCGTGCTGCCCGTGACGGACTACCGGCGCAAGCGGGCGAGCATCCAGAGCCTGTCGCAGCTCGTCGGGGGTTCCGTCAACAGCAACAAGTCCAAACCAGCGCCCGAGGAGGCGCGGCCGCACACGGCGGCTGACGGCGGGGTGGACGCGGCGAAGGCGCCGCGGAAGAAGGAGCACCGGCTGAAGAAGCTCATGTTCTGGCGGTCGAAGAGCAAGCAGTCGCTGCACTCGGTCGACTGAGCGCGGCCACCACACCACTGCGAGGAGCGATCGAGGACCGGCTGGCTGGCTGGCTGGCTTGCGCGCGCGCTTACGCACGCCACGTTATAGACTAATGACACATAATCTCCTACTGTTGCCGGCGGCAGTGGCTTTTACTGATGAGCGTTTACGCGATTGCATTGCGACAACCCCCCACTCCTCTCTACGACACCCACAGAGATGGTCGACCGGAGGACGGGAGGGAAGTTGGATGGGACTTGGGCATTTGGGGAAGAGCAGAAGGGGCTTACTGCGGCGGACCAGAGATGGTGCGAAGGGGGTTCACAGGGACTCTCGGCTGGGCGACGTCTCTGCGGATGAAGAGTGCGACAGCGGTGTGGTTGTCGAGACTGCATTCTTTTACGCTCGGCTGTGAATCTATGCTTCCTCGCCACTCACTTCGCCATTTCTTGCGGATAGTCAAGGGAGAGATGTGGATATGGAGCACGGGCTAGCATATAGTTGGGCAGATTTGACGAGACCTCAAACTCGTCGCTTCACGCCTCAAACGTGCCCAGTGTTGAGCCGCGTTGGTCTTGGCGTCGGCCTTGCCATCTGTTCGCTGTTGACGACCGCGGTACAGCGCGCTTCCCATGGGCATGGCATAACAGTTTCATCACCCGTAATAACGATGGAGCGCTTCGACCCGGCCCAGCCAGTCACAAGCCGCTCTCGACCCAGCGGACTGGAGTGCAGCGGGAGATCGCCGGTGCAGCCGCGCGACGCGGGTGAGGTCCGCGCGTCCTTCTCGGGATTGTATAGGGGGCGAAAGGACCCTGGGGAATCTTGGCATGTGTTTGTTCAAGCCTGTTGAGCCTGCCGTCCACTCTTTCCCTTCTTGATTCCCATCGTCAAGCCTTCTTGCCACCATCGTTATCCTTACTCCTTCTGTGCCAGTACCATCTCCTTGAGGCCTTACGCTCGCTATCCAGGCCTCTCTTCCGGTTCCTCTCCTAATTGCCACGCAAGGCGTGTTTGCCGGGTCAACTTTCGCTCGAGTCGTGTGCTTGTAAGAGAAATCAGGATGAAGGGCTCCATCGCGATGGCCGTCGCGGCGGCGGCATTGGCGAGCGCGGCGAAGCTTGTCCCGCGGGCCTCGAGCAGCGCGGCGAGCAGTGCTAGCGGCACGGGTTCGGGCAGTCTGCCGACGGTGACCGTGTCCGGCAATGGTGCGTTGCGTGCTCTGCATTCTCTCCAAGAGCTGCGACTGACTGACTCCCACAGCGTTCATGGCTGGCACGGACCGCTTCTACATCCGCGGCGTGGACTACCAGCCCGGCGGCTCGTCCGGCAACTCCGACCCGATCGCCAACGTGGACGCGTGCAAGAGGGACATTGTCGAGTTCCAGAAGCTGGGCATCAACACGGTGCGGGTGTACACGGTGGACAACACGGCGTCGCACGACGAGTGCATGGCCGCGCTCGCGGCCGCGGGCATCTACCTGGCGCTGGACGTCAACACGCCCAAGTACTCCATCAACCGCGGCGACCCTGCCCCGTCGTACAACACGGAGTACCTGCAGAGCATCTTCGCGACCATCGATGCGTTTGCCGGGTACTCGAATACGCTGCTGTTCTTTTCCGGGAACGAGGTCATCAATGATGACAACACGACCAACTGCGCGCCGTATGTCAAGGCTGTGACGCGCGATATGAAGTGAGTGGATCCCAGTCGCGGGACTTCCTGGAGCACTGCTGACATGGCGGAAGGCAATACCTTGGCAGCCGGGGCCACCGCGCCATCCCAGTCGGATACTCTGCGGCTGACGTCGAGAGCAACCGCTACGACATGGCCCAGTACATGAACTGCGGGACCGACGACCAGCGCAGCGACTTCTACGCCTTCAACGACTACAGCTGGTGCGACACTTCCAGCTACCAAATCTCCGGCTGGGACAAGAAGGTTGCGCAGTACGGCAACTACAGCATCCCGCTCTTGTACGTATACTCGATCTACCGTCACCTGCAGTGCAGCGAGCTGACCACCTCCCAGCCTCTCCGAGTACGGCTGCATCAAGAGCACACGCAACTTCGAGGAAGTCGCGTCTCTCTACGGCACCGACATGACCCCCGTGTACTCCGGCGGCCTCGTCTACGAGTACTCCGAGGAAGGCAGCGGGTACGGCCTCGTGACCATCAGCGGCAACTCCGTCACCGAGTCCAGCGAGTTCACGGCCCTGGCCAACGAGTTCAGCCAGAACCAGGTCAGCGGCGACGGCGGGTACAAGTCGACCGGCACCCCGAGCACGTGCCCCAGCCAGAGCGATACCTGGGAGGTGACGGCGTTCACAGGCGAGGATCTCCCCGCGATCCCGTCGGTCGCGGCCGACTTCATGAAGAACGGCGCGGGCACGGGTCCGGGTCTTGCGGGCGCTGGCTCGCAGACTTCGGGGGATGCCAGCTCGGGCACCGCCACGCCGGGTAGTGGCACCGTCACGGCGGTCGCGTCCGGCTCTGGCGCTGCGTCCTCTGCGTCCGCGTCCAGCGCCGCGCAAGCACTCACTGCAGGCGATATGGGCGTTGCTCCCTTCGTGTGTGGTGCCGTGGTGCTGATCAGCACGCTCTTCGGCGCGTCGCTGTTGTAAGGGCATTGGACGTGCTGGCGCGCGTGTGGGGGTGCGAGGAACGGCAGAGCATTCTGGCCATGGAAGTGCTCCAGGTCAGCGGTGGCTTGCGAGCGCGTGGTGGCTGGATAAGTTGGGTTTCGTCGGCATATGAGCAGCATATCGGTGGGAGTTGGGACGGAGCGATATGCAACAGTATCTGCTTATCAGCTAGCTTGCCTAATGCCACTATTTTCTCTTCCAGGCCTATCCAGGAGTGCACACCATTGCCTGACCAGTACGGATGAGAGATGACGAAGATGTCTTTGCCAGGGAGGCCATTCACCCGACAAGTTTTTAATTGCCGACGCCAAAATCCAACCCGACCTCCGCTTCACCTCCAACCCCGCAGAATAATCCGCAGAAGCGCAGTTCCTGCATCCATGTGCATCCGCTCACGTCAACTGCCAGGTACCATCCAGCCGTGAACAGGCTGAATGCCACGGCTCGTGTGCCGACTGTTCTGCTTGATGGAGAAACTCACTCCGTGTCCTGTGGGGAGCAATGGTCGGTCATTGTGCATCCAAAGAGATGTGTATATCAGTTGGACCAGCGTACGGTCTTCGTAGACGCCACCAGCATATCGTAGTGAACCACCAGCGCTATGCATCTCTTGGCTCTATCGCTCTGTGCGGGCTTCGCAGTGGCCGAGAACGGTCTGGCGGCCTGGCTACGATATGCTCCTCTGCCAGGCGGCCAGCACTACCACGCTCCCCTCCCCTCGCACATCGTTGCGCTGAACACGACAACGACCAGTCCGGTCTACGTAGCGGGCCAAGAGCTCCAGCAGGGCCTCCAGGGTATCTTCGGGAAACAGTGCAACATCCACCACTCTCACTACGGCGCGGCATCGTCCGTCATCGTCGGCACTGTTGACGAGTATGTCAAGGCCTACGGAGCTTTGGATGCTTCGCCCGACCTGATCGAGGATGGCTACTGGCTCAGCACGGAAGGCGGCGCGGTGCAGATCCTGGGGCACAATGAGAGGGGTGCCCTGTACGGCACTTTCGCGTACTTGTCCATGCTTGCTCAGGGGAATCTGTCCAAGGTTGCGTATGCCAGTAACCCGGATGCTCCTATCCGATGGACGAACGAGTGGGATAATCTGGATGGGAGCATAGAGCGTGAGTGATGATGGAAGTTCCGGAGGCTGTCTGAGACACCCGCTGACACCATCACCCATCACTCCTAGGAGGATTCGCGGGCAAGTCAATCTGGTTCTCCAACGGCTCGATAGTCAGCGACCTCACCCGCACGGCCGAGTACGCCCGCCTGCTGGCGTCGATCGGCATCAACGCCGTGGTGGTCAACAACGTCAACGCGAACGCCTCGCTCTTGACGCCCTCGAACATTGCGGGTCTGGGCCGGATCGCGGATGCGATGAGGCCGTACGGCGTCCAAGTGGGCATCTCGCTGTACTTTTCCTCGCCTACGAGTGGTGTGCCGGGACAGGCCAACCTGACGACGTTTGATCCGCTCGATGAGTCGGTTGTGTCGTGGTGGTCGAACATCACGGAGCAGATCTACGAGCAGGTGCCGGACATGGCTGGCTATCTCGTCAAGGCAAATTCAGAAGTAGGTTCGTCACGTTCCTGTGAGATATCTGATGCTGATGTAGGATCTAGGGTCAACCGGGACCGCTCACTTACAATCGTACGCTTGCTGAGGGCGCCAATCTGTTTGCTAAGGCGCTTCGACCACATGGCGGGATCGTTATGTGCGTGAGACGCCATGTGCAATCTTTGACTACCGTTCAAGACGTCTGCTGACACTTGTACCTATCGCATTTAGGTTCAGAGCTTTCGTCTACAATCAGCTGAATGAGACGGAGTGGCGGGCAGACCGGGCCAACGCGCAGATCGAGTTCTTCGAGCCGCTCGATGGCGAATTCGACGACAACGTCGTCATCCAGATCAAGTACGGGCCCATCGACTTCCAGGTCCGCGAGCCCGCGTCGCCTCTGTTCGCCAATATTCCGAAGAGCAATGCCGCCATCGAATTGCAGGTCACGCAGGAGTACCTGGGCCAGCAGTGTCATCTCGTCTACCTTGGGCCGCTCTGGGAGCAGATCCTCGACTTTGATATGCGCGTCGACAATGAGTCGTCACTCGTGCGGGATATCATCTCCGGACAGCGATTCAATCATTCGCTTGGTGGATACGCAGGCGTGGTCAACGTTGGGCAGAATGAGACCTGGATCGGCAGCCACATGGCGATGTCGAATCTGTACGCATACGGCCGCCTGGCTTGGGATCCTACTCTGGACTCTCAGAGTGTATTGCAAGACTGGATTCGTCTGACGTTCAACTCCAATCCTAGTGTCATCGACACGATGACGCAGATCTCGATGGAGTCGTGGCCCGCGTATGAGAATTACAGTGGCAATTTAGGTATTCAGACACTGACCGACATCTTGTACACTCACTTCGGACCCAACCCGCAGTCACAGGACGGCAACGGCTGGGGCCAATGGACTCGCGCGGATCACACGAGCATCGGCATGGACCGTACAGTCGCCAACGGAACGGGCTTCGCGGGCAACTACCCGCCCGAGGTCGCGGAGATGTACGAGAACATCGCCACTACACCGGACAACCTGATGCTGTGGTTTCACCACGTCAACTACACCCAGCTCCTGCACAACGGGCAGACCGTCATCCAGGACTTCTATAACCAGCACTACGCTGGCGCCGCCACGGCGCAGACCTTCACCGCCATGTGGGAGACGCTGCAGGGCAAGATCGACGACGAGCGGTACTACGACCAGCTCTTCCGGCAGACGTTCCAGGCGGGGCACTCGCTCGTCTGGCGCGATGCCATTTCGAACTATTACAACAACCTCTCCGGCATCCCGGATGAAGCGAAGCGGGTCGGCAATCATCCTTACCGCATCGAGGCGGAGAATATGGAGCTGGATGGGTATGTGGCCTACGCCGTGAGCCCCTTCGAGGCGGCGTCGAACTACACGGCCATAGTCACCGCCAGCAACACCACGATCGGCACGGCTCAGACGACTCTGACCTGCGCATCGGGCACGTACGACATCGCGGTCAACTACTTTGACCAGTTCGGCGGGGCGGCGCAGTTCGTCGTCAGCCTCAACAACGACACGATTGGGGAGTGGACCGCGAATCTGAAGCCGTGGATCGGGAGTAGTGAGGGTCCGCGCGTGCTGGGCCATACGCCGTCGATTTATATTGATGGGCATTCGGCTATGCGGATCACGTTCAGTAATGTGTCGGTGACGAAGGGGGATGTCCTCAAGATCGTGGGGACGCCGGATGGGACTGAGCCGGCGCCGTTGGACTATGTGTCGGTGTTGCCGATCGGGGTGGTCGATTGAGATTGAAGTAACAATAATTGCGTAGCTTGCGAGCGCACCTCAATCATCTGCCTTCCCAGGTCCTGCCGAACGTGATGTGGCCATGGCCTTCTCCCACTGCGCCATGAGCTCCACCGCGTCCATTACATGCGCCCGGTTCGGCAGGATCGTCCCCAAAACTATCTCATGCATCCCCTCCTTCGGATCCGCACAAGCGTCGCTCACGACACTGGCCACGAACCCTTCGTCCGTAGCCGCCGTCGCCGTCCGCAAGACGGCTCCCGAAGTCGACAGGCCGCAGATGATGAGCGATTTGATGTCGTGCTGAGCCAGCAGATCCATCGCTCCCTGCGACTTTAGGCCCGAGATGACTCCCGGTGGTTTCAGGACGATGTACTCGCCGTTTCGTTGGGCGAACGCGAGCTCTGCGGGCTTTTCAACGGCGTCGCGGTCGTCCCGTAGTGTGGACAGCAGAGTGGTGAGACGCACGGCGCCTTTTGTGCATGGCGGGACTTGCGCTGTTACGTCGACGACGGAGTGCACGACCGTGACGTCCTGCTCGCAGGCCCAGTCGCGCATCTGGACGGCTACGGCCAGAGCCGCGGGGCCGACGTCGCCACACTGGCTGATGATGAAGCCCTGGAAGTCGAGCAGTAGCAGAGCCGTCTGTTGCGCGGTGTAGTGAAGGGGCGAGGAAGGATCATTTGAGTCGAAAACTGCGGCGGCCATGCTGTCTTCGTCTTCAGGCACTTCGATAACGGGACGCTTGACGATGGATGTTTGGGCATCCAAGCGCTCCATCTTCCAGGCGAGGAAGGAGATATATGTTTCCAGGACTGGTGCTGTCGCAGCGGAGCTTGGTGGACTTATCGGCCGTTGAGTTTCCGGTCTCGGGGACGGCACGTGATCTCGAGGCAAAATGTTCAGCATGGTCATGGACCAATGAACGAGGTCTTGGGCGTGTAGAATTGGATCATCTGCAATATATCAGTAGTTCTGCAACCGGAATCATGACGAAGTCCTGACTCTGGCATATCTATGGCAGCTGGCGGAATGGTTTCCCGATTCGGCAAGACGAGCTCGCATGGGTCACCATGCCGGGCGCATCTGGGCATCAGCAGCTCGCAGTGGCTTTTCTGGCACCTGCGCGTCTAGCCATGCGCGAGGCTGGAAGTAGGTGGTACAGCTTATATGTACATTAGCGCGCCGTGTCGCCAGACCACGGGCTAGACGGCGCTCGGGACAACATTGGCTTGCTCGCTCCGCAAAGTAAATCCGTAGGTCCTTGTGGGGATCATTCGACTGCTGACTACGGATGCGCTCATGGGCGCAACACCCTGAGGCCATCCCGCGAGGGTACAGTTGCGCGCTTGAAGCTCTGCGATTTAACGTTAGCTGGAGCGCGACTCGGCACACGTCTGGCGACGGAAGGCGCCAGCTCGCTGCCAATGGTGCCCCCTTGGTCCGCACATTCCCTTTACAAGCATGCATGCTTGGTTGGAGGTCGTCGGGGTCTAGACATACCGAGTCGCACTCCTCCCATGCTCTCCCCGCTCCAAACCCAGTGCCCAGCCACACTGGGAATGCTCTCCGCTTGAAGAGTAACACTGAAAAGATGACGCCGAACCCGGCACCGATCGTGCTTCGTATAAGCATGGTGCTCAGGCAGTGATCCCACTATCATCGCCCGTATTAGCTCCGACACCGGTTCCTCCGCACTGCCTATACTCCTGGAGCTCACGGCTCCCATAGTGTGTCTTCGGAAGTGTGCCAGCTCTACTCTTGCTCCCTGCATACCTTTTCGTTCAACAATGCTTCGCTCATGGGTCGGCTGGGACGGTTCGGCGGCGGCACGGCCGGGGAGGAGATGGAGTCGGCCATGGTGAAGAGGTAAGTTCTGAGCTAGGCGTCGCTGGATGCGGTGTCGTGTCGCGCGTGAGGGTTGCGGAGTGGGTTGAATGCGCAATGGCAATGGCAGGGAACACGCGAGAGCTTGAGCTGTTCCTGAGCAAGCGGATGTACCCGGGGCTAGCAAACGCTTGGACGGCCGCGCAGATGTCAAAAAGTTCGAGTCTCCCCATCGCGCGCATGTACATACATGCGGATTTCGATCGACGTAGTGCTGGCGGTGGTGTTATTGACGCCGGAGGTGTGATTATCTGTCGCAATCATGGCGAGGATACAGCCCGCCCAAGGAGCGCAGTCATCACTGGAACGCATCAAGGCACTCAATTCGCTGCCAGACCTCGACTCGCAGCTCGAAGAAGCGCAGCAGCTATGTACGCACAGCGCCCGAGCGGACATGATCCTCAGGTGGCTCCTGGAGAAGCTCAAGAGTCTTGTGGAGTTTCGTACGGCTCCTCGCTCATGGGACCTGCTGAGCACCATTATACGGATCCTACCTCCTGCCAGATTGGCGACCTCGATGGGCACTGCGGACCTTCTCCAGATCGTGCAGGATACGTTGACCACAACCAATGCTGGCCGAGATCTCATCGTTACGATTGCGAAGACCCTGACCCTCATGCTCGAGGTGGCGAGTGGTGTCCAAGGCGCCGCCCTGAGAGCACTGCTGAGCGTCGACGCCGCAAAAGCTGCATCTTTCACCGGAGTATGGCTCTACGCTGCACAGCAACATGCTCTGACGGTACCGCAAGCGTCAGGAGTCGACTTGAAACCGCTACTCCAACCTGCAAGTCAGGTTTGGTCGTTACGAAAGCCACGCGGCGACGAAGACGAGCTCTTCGCGCGGGAGTGTCTCGTCCCAGCAGCAGCACTGCTCAGCGACCTTTGCGCCGATCCAGCCGCCCCTCCTGCGAAGCGCAAGAGACACGACCCCGATGGAGCTGCCGCCGCTGAATGCAAGCGGACGCTCGAGACGCTTGTGGCTAAGCACGTCTTCTTACCTGCTCGGCTGGCCTTTTTCGCACCGAATCAAAAGAGCAGCTCGCAGGCCACAACCACCAGCCTGAGCGATCGACTGGCTCCGTTGAAAGGCGCCATCCTGATTGGCGGGCTGGAATCAACGGCGCTTCCCACGCTCCTTGATATCGCACTACGCTGCGCTCCTGCAACCAACCAAAGACAGCGGACGAGAGAGCGGCCGTGGATCGAGGCGGTCTTTGCTGCGTTGCTGGACTGCATGCTCCACGAAGGAGAAGTGCATCACCGCGAGACGCTCGTCGCGATGCTTGCAGTTGTTGGCGACCGCGCTTCACTCTCCAAGGAGAGCCTGCGAGGTCTAGCAAAATCTTACGCCAATATTGGAGACGGGAAGAGCGCCGACTGGAGGCTCGTGACGCAGATCATCACGCTCGATGCCAATGTGTTCGCCGATCGTGACACAGCTACTGAGCTGTTTGGCGCTGTGTCGAACGCCAACGGCCATCCACCAGAGTCCGTTGAGACCCTGCTGCAAGGCGTCGCTGTACCAGTCATGAAGGCATTCGCAAAGAACCGAGGAATGCAAACCTTCATCGAGTTGTGGTGTGCGCAGCTTTCGTCGAACTTTAAGGAAGGAGCTGTATGGCTGCGTCTTGCCGATGAGTTCAGCAGGCTGGTGGAGAGCTCGCTGACGGTCGAACAAGTCACCGAGGTTGTCCATCGCTTGTGCGGGACTTTCAGTGCTGAGTTGAGCGATAAGGCGCTCACCGCCAACACGGTTCAACTCCAGGCTATACTGGGCGGCATCGTCAGTAGTGAACTACAGGATGCGACGCACACAGATGTCGACGCCTTGGTCGGCAATCTGCTCCCCGAAAAGTCAAGTCCCATGGCGGAGAGGTGGGACAACGTCTCGGATTGGCACCACTGTTGGAAGCTCGCAGACACAGCGGTGAATCTGTGGTTCCCATTATGGGCGGCACAGCAGGATGACAACGAGGTCATCGCGACGAGAACGGCTTTGATGTTCGAGTCAAAGGCAATCAAAGAGGCAGGAGAAGTCTCGGCCAAGGCCGATACATATAAGTCGGGCGGGAAAGAGAGCATGTTTGCGCCCACTCACGATGCACGGTGCTTCTTGCTCACGCTCATCCGCCTCATGGGTTCATACAACCCTGCCAAGATTCGGCTGTACGAGCAAGCGACAATGTCTCTGGATGCCACGCAGCTGTCCGCGCCATTGCAGGACGTTCGTCTTCTCGCGAACTCGAAGCTAGCGATAAGACACGACGCACTTGCGGTCGAATACGTAGAGGAGCTTCAGGTCAATCTGGAGGGTGGCAAGGACGTCTCTGCGCATCTAGACAAGATCCGCATTCTCGTCGCCACGGCGAGCCAGCAACCGCAGCCCGTGATTCTGGAAACGATTGCAGAGCGGGCTATAGCCTATCTTACTCCAGGCTTCGAAGACGAAGGAGAGGGGGCCACTCGAGCGTCTGCGGGCCTCCAACTACTTCTCATGATCCCACCAGCTGCCCTTCAGATCACACAGCGCGGTCACGCGTTGGATGCCGTCGCCGTCTTCCCGTACCATACCCGAGGGCTTCACTGCAAAAGACTTCAGCTCCTCACACAGATTCTGGAGGAGCCCTGCCCGGCAACTACCAGCATCTACTCGCGGAAGGTACTCTGGCAGCTTGCGGATCAGGGCCATGAGCTAGACCAGGGCACAGCGACTGAACCCGGTATGCGGTTGCAGTCATTGGAGCTACTCGGTCGTCTTGCAGAGCAGGTGTGTGGGCATCTGCTGGCGCACCAGCGCCAGAGCCTCGTTAGAAAGGCTTTACAAGACAATGTCGTTGCGGCAGAGACTGAGATCACTTCGGCAGCAAGTGGTTCCGGCTTCATTGGCAGATTGCATCATCTGAGCGTCCTGCAGGTAGTCATCAGAGAGCTCCAATCGAAGGCGAAGCCAGAGACAGGTCCAACGTCTCTGTCTCGTGAGGTCATTGGGTCGTATGCCAATACGCTTAGCAAAGACATCGAAACACTGGTCAAGCAGGTGGAAGCAGGCCTAGAATGCCAGACAGAGATTGCTGTCATTCTGTCGGCAGCTTCTCGCCTACTGCCGGGTAGCGGCATGGATGGGCACCCCAAGGCGCTGGATGAGCAGGCACTGTTCGACTGGTATGCTAGGTACGTCACGGCAAAGAGTGACGCCGTAGCCTCGGAGCAAGACACTGCGGTCCTCGTACGCTGGACGGAGCTCCTATCCCGGCTGCGGCCGGCAACAGCCTCTCGCAGGAGGTCCTGGGTGCAGCTTGCAGTGACCTTGTTGGAGCGGCATCTGCCCCCTCAAGATCATGCAGCCGTGTTAGCGGTCTTCTCCAAAGCCTGCCAAGACGGCGATGCCGAGACCAAGCAGGAGTATCTGCAAGCATTCCTGCCGAAAACTGGGCGGCCTTCCGCGACGTCGCTTATGCTACTCAAGATCGCCATCTCGGGACTAAGCAGGGAAGGCTTTGTAGGAGGTGCGTCTGCCGACCAGGAACCACCGCAGGCCTTCCTGTACCGCTTGCTCGACGCTGTGGCCGACGCCGACGGTCTTCTGAGCTGTCGTCGGGCGTGCGAATGCCTCGTCACATTGCTCAAGGCCAAGCCTTTCATGGTCAACCAGCGAGGTATCGAAGCCACAGTAGCGACCCTCCATGGACTGGCAGCACGGCACGTTCCGTGGAATCGCATCCTGTTCCTTGACGTCTGCGGGATCGCGACTGTGCTTCTTCAGCAGTACCGCTCACGCCTCCAGGACCGCTTACACTTACTCGTGCAATTGTTCCAAGGACTGCTAAGCTGCTTCTTCCGCAAGTCCCAGCTCTCGACCGAGCAAAGCAAGCCATTGACACCTCGCCACGCCCGCACCTTCGCTCGCCTCCTTCAGCTCCTATGCAGCCCGCCTCAAAACCGCAGCAAGTCGAAGACGTCGGATCTAGTGGACGAAGTCCGCAAGGCACGGGCTCACGTCGGACAGTACGTGCAGTACGTGCTGCATCACTACTGCTCGCAAGTCCTGAAGGGCACTCTTGGAGAGGGGGTGAGGGAGGCGCTCATGCCGGGGCTGTGGGCGCTGCTCGAGGTCATGGAGGTTCGCGATGCGGATGCGGTCAAGTCGCTCAGTGCGGCCATGAATAACAGCGAGAGGGCAGTTTTGCGGAGTTTATACGACGAATACAGGTCATTTGGGAAGTGGAAGGGTGGTTGAGCGTCGCCCTTTTTGGACGACAGTCGTGACGGATTTGCTGCAATGGCTTGCCTGGCTCGGTCATGCCGTGGGCGCGCAAGACTCGGCCTCGCGAGATACTCCACGGGCTGTGGGAGCGGCAGGCACAGAAGCGGTGCGGACTGCGTACGTGACTTGGACGTAAGAAACAGTAGCCGGCGAGTCACTACGTTCTCGGAGCGCCGCGTAGACAAGAAAAGCAGCTTGCTGGGACGTATTGCATCTCATGCCGCAGCAGGATCGTGAGCATTGTCTTCATCGAGCTGCATCTAGGCCAATTCCAGCGGGCAATCTACTTCATTTGTTCAATTCGAGCGCTTCCCGCGTGTTGTAAGCGTACTCGATCTCTCCATGCCAGTAGTGCGCCGTCGTCGGCTTCGCCACCAACCACGCCTCGTCCAGCGCCTTCAGCACTTCCTCCGGCAGCGGGCCCTTTTCGAGGTCCTTGAGATTCTGCTCCAATTGCTGCTCGCTGCTCACTCCAATAATAATCCCGTCGCTACCACCATCCTTGATGTTCAGCAGACTATGGTGCGTAAGCCACCGGAACGCAATGTCCAGCAGCGTGAGCTTGTGCTGCTCCGCGACCGGCTCAATGACCCGCAGCGCATCAAACGTCGCGTCCTTGAAGTACCGCTTGCGGTACATCTCGCCCTGCCGCGCACTCGTGTTGCTGTACCGCCCCTCCGCCGGGAGCTCCGCGGACTTGTACTTGCCGGAGAAGATCCCGCCCGCGATAGGGTTGTACACCACGACGTCGAGCCCGTACCGCCGGCACGCGGGGATCAGCTCGCCCTCGATCGAGCGCGTGATGGCGTTGTACATGCCCTGCCAGATGGTCGGGCGGACCCAGTCGTTCGCCTTGCAGAGCATGACCACCTCGGCGACTTCGAAGGCGGCGAAGTTGGACAGGCCGAGCTGCACGAACTTGCCCGCCTTGTGTAGCTCGTTGAGTTTGCGCAGGGGCTCCTGGAAGGGGAGCGAGCGGTCCGCGGCGTGCAGGTAGAAGATGTCGATGCAGTCCGTCCCGAGCTCCGAGAGGGACTTGTTGAGCATCTCCTCGACCGTCTCGGCACTGTGCGCCTTGGGGTAGTGCGGGTACCACTTCGTGGCGCAGGTCAGGCCGCGTTCCTTCCATTTCGCGTCGCGGGTCCAGGCCTCCTGTTTCCCGCCGATGTAGACCCGCGCGGTGTCAATCTCGTTGTAGCCTTGCGCTTGGAATTTGTCCAGGATGGAGTTGTAGGTGTCGAGCGACGTGATGCGGGCGCCTGCTTCCGGGTCCGGGCCGAAGGTCATGGTGCCCAGGATGACCCTGGGCTTGCCGGTGCCTGTCATGAGGGGCATCTTGATGGATCTTGTGGTAGTGAAGGGGCGAGAAAGGGGTGGTGGAGGGGACTTGATCGGTACTTTGGGCAGGAAGCGTGAGAGCATATGAGAAGTGGATGTGAGATCTGGTGGCTCTTCCGGTGACGCAAGCAAGGCGAGGAATGGCTAGGACGGCATTTCCACTTGCCTAAGCTGCCACAGCTCGCCGGCGATTGATGATGCTATCTCCGCCATCGGCGGCATGCGTTGCGGGTGTAGGCTTGGGTTTCGCCCGGAAAGCATCCAACGTATCCGCGCTGTTCGCGGAAAATACGACGAGGTACCATGATGGGTGCTGAGGCGGAGAGGAAGTGGAGTGGACTTTGGTGAATGTCAGCCTTGTCGCCGCCAAGTCATCTCCATTTGGCCCCATCCCACCGCACCAGCCACACAAGCAAGCCACAGCATCCTCCGCCACCGGCGCAGCTGACGACGGGAGACCCTGAAATGGAAGAGCACATGCAAGTGTAGAGGCTACTCCTGCACGCCCATCCCTCCGCCATCACGCCTTGCACCTCAGCACGAGACCCGCCCAATCAACTCGCCCAGCACCCTATCTGTCCCACCCCCGATAGCATAAGCCTCGGACCCACCCATCCGCTGCCGCTCGCCGGAGACAGAACATCAGATGCACCGCCAGACACGCCCACATGCCTAAACCACCGCCCGATTCGCTGCCACTCCACACCCTCTCCAAAGCTGGCCATTCGCTGCTCCCGCCTGACCACTTCCAAGACGCCGAGTCCGCTGCCTCTTCCTCCGACCTCGTCCATATAAGCAGAGACATCTCCAGGCAGCCGAGCCCCTTCGCCGACCTCTCACATCCAGACGACTTCCGAGAGAGGCCCCGAGACAGGCAGGGCGGGGACGGCAACGGGGACAGCGACTTTGAGCACTGGGGCTCCGACGACGAAGAGGACGAAGACGAAGCCATGCCGTCCGATCTCCGGCGAGGCTCGCAACGGCCACCACACGAGGCCCGCGCGCCTCTACTATCCTCCGACAAGCAGACAGGCTACGAGCACCCTTCTTCGCCAGCATTGGCACATAGACGGTCCGCGCGCTTTCGAGAGCGGGATCCCGAAGCCGCGGCGCAGAATGCAACGCGGAAGCGGTATACGTACGCGGCGTGCTTCCTCGCGCTCAGCTTGGTGAGCTTCGCGGTGCAGACGGAGACGGCGGTGTACATCCAGCACAATCTCGGGTGGAGGAAGGCGTATTGCATGCTGTAGGTTCGCAGACCCAGCAATCGCTGAATTGGTACGCCGTGCGTCGAGTCGCTGACAGAATCATAGATACTTCACCCACGGCTCGTGGTCCCTCCTCTGGCCCACCCAACTTCTCATTCTGCGCCTCCAGAGCTGGTCGACCCCCTGGCCCGCGTTCTGGCGCCGGCACACGGCCCACCTCCGCCAAACCGCCCAAATGGTGCGGCACCAACAGCTCTCCCTCACCCCCTCCCAGCAAAAGCACTCCCCGGTCCCCTACATGCTCCGCACGACCGCCTTCGTGACCTGCGCCCTGACAGTCGCGGGCGGGAGCTGGTACGTCGCCGTCGACCTCACCACCGCGTCGGACCTGACCGCCATCTACAACTGCTCCGCCTTCTTCGCCTACGCCTTCGCGGTCCCCATGCTCAACGAGAAATTGCGCCTGAGCAAGGTCGTCGCGGTCGCGATCGCCATCGCCGGCGTGCTGATCGTTGCCTACGGCGACACCGGCGTCGGCAAACACGGCTCCAAGTCCGGCGGCGGCTCGGGCGGCCCGCACGCGCCCGAGGACGCCGAGGCGGAGAACCGCGCGCTCGGGAACCTGGTGATCGGGGTCGGGTCCGTGCTGTACGGCTTCTACGAAGTCCTCTATAAGCGCGTCGCGTGCCCGCCGGATGGCACAAGCCCGGGGAGAGGGATGATCTTCGCCATGACGTTCGGGTCGCTGATCGGGACGTTCACGATCCTGGTCCTGTGGATCCCGCTGCCGATCCTGCACTTCTTGGGCTGGGAGGTCTTCGAGCTGCCGTCGGGCCACACGGCGCTGATCCTGCTCGTCTCGGTGCTGGCGAATGCGATTTTCTCGGGCTCGTTCCTGGTGCTGATCAGTCTGACGAGTCCCGTGCTGTCGAGCGTCGCGGCGCTGCTGACGATTTTCTTGGTGGCGCTGTGCGATGAGATGCTGCCGCCGCCGCTGTATAGTCCGTTGACGGGGGCGGCGATTGTGGGCGGGGTTCTAATCATCGGCGCTTTTATTTTGTTGTGTTGGGCAACGTACAGGGAGATGGCGGAGGAGCGGAAGAAGCACGCTGATGAGCGGATAGACGAGACGGATCAAGAGAGCGAGGATGCGGTGTAGAGTGTGAATTACTTGTACTGCTTGGCAACTGGGAGGGGAAGGCGTACTGGGAGGATGTTGGCTACGGTGCACACACGCACGGCTTCATGCAGCACGGAGGCGATTGGGTATGTATCTGCACGGCGCTGGGAGGCTCTGCACTCGCATCTAGAGGGTGGCGGCGATGTTGGCTAGGCATTACTTGTACAGGACGGCGATGCTTACGAAATGTCGACTGTCGGCACGTATCGTAGTCTGCTTGAGCTCCTCGCGAACCTCTCACTGTTCACAGGGGCGGACCTCCCGTGCTTGCTCACCCTAGCTGTCCTCAGGAGGATTGGACGGCGCAAGAGGTGGCGCGGGGATGAACGAGCACTACGGCTCGATGGCACGACGGATCGTGAGGTGGTGGTACAAGCACGATCGACTTCGTAATCATCAACTGAAAGCGAAGCTAGACAGATCGCCGACCAATCGCCCAACGGCGCCGCTAGATAGGCGACGCTCTACCGAAAGACGCGCACGTGGTTGTGGAGCTCGTGTAGCCGCTAGGTACCTGCCTATCCGAGCTTAACGCTTCGAGTCCTAGATGCTTTGGGGCAGGTCGGTATCTCTGCCTTGGCGGATGCTCTGGACCTCATGAACAGACACTGGCCCTCGCCGACCTTTCGCGATGTCCGCCGACGCATCAGATATACTGCTCTCGCCGCCGTGCGCTGCCTTTGGGTGCCACCGCCCTCTATCGGTACACGGACGCCATCATGAGCGAGAAGTACACCGATGACTACGACTACGACAGCCGACCGACGTACAATAGCGGTCGGCCAGTCAACTATGACAACGAGGATGTGTTTGGTCATGAGGAGGGCCATGATGTACGGCATCAGCCTTGATCCCTCTGGGCGCTATCGCCGTACTGACTACTCCAACAGATCAAATACAAGACCCTGTCATGGCAACTCGTCGCCGTCCTCATGATCGCCGAGATTGTGAGCAATGGCATGCTCTCCCTGCCATCGTCGCTTGCTGTCGTTGGCATCGTCCCTGGGCTCATCATAATCGGTAGGATATGCTGGTATGAAAGTCCAGGTCATTCGACGTTTGCTGACCCGTTCAAGTGTTCCTTGGTATCTTCGCTACATATACGAGCTGGCTTCTCGTCAAGTTCAAGGTGTGACTGCGATGCGCCAGAGTCGATCACCTAGCCATGCTGATAGTGCAACCATCAGATGCGACATCCAGAGGTCCACAACATGGGCGACGCCGGTGAGAACGCAACTATTCGCTGAGCTAGAGATCTAACGCATACTGACGCCGCACCGTCGCATCTCAGGGTACATCCTCTTCGGCCCCTTCGGTCGCGAGCTCCTCGCCTTCGGCACCGTCGTCTTCGCCGTCTTCGCCACCGGCGGCCAACTCCTCGCCGGACAAATCGCCCTTGCGGCTCTCAGCAACAACAAGCTCTGCCTCATGCTCTACACCGGCATCTTCGCAGTCCCCACCCTCATCTGCAGCTTCCCTCGCACCCTGGATGGCCTGAGCTGGATCTCCATCCCCTCCGTCCTCTCCATCACCATCGCCGGCATCGTCGGCATGGTCGGCGCGGGCCTGCACCCGACCGAACCGCGCGAGATCAGCATCACAGTGCCCTCCACCTTCTTCGCCGCCTTCATCAGCATCACCAACCCCGTCTTCGCGTACGCGGGCCACTTCATGTTCTTCGTCATGGTCTCCGAGATGAAGCGCCCGCAGGACGCCATGAAGGCCGCGTACACGCTGCAGGGCTTCGCGACCACCTTCTACGCCGTCTTCGCGGCCATCACCTACGTCTACCTCGGCAGCACCGTCACGAGCCCGTCCTTTAGCAGCCTGGACCCGGTCTGGCAGAAAGCGGCGTATGGGATCGCGTTGCCGAATTTCTTGATTGCCGGAAGCTTGTATGCGCATACGGCGAGCAAGCTGATGTTTGTGAGGATCTTCCGGCGGAGTCGGCACTTGCATAGCCATACTGTGCTGGGGTGGGGGACGTGGGTGGTGCTTGTGATACTGATGAACGCGGCGGCCTTTGTTCTGGCTGTCGGGGTGCCCATCTTCAAGTGTGTCGGAGGCTACGAGACCGTGGTGGACACCGTGCTGACGGCTCTGCAGCTACCTCATCGGGATCGCAGCGTCACTCTTCGCAGCTTGGTTCACCTACGGCATCGCTGGTACGTTCGGTCCGGAACTCGATACAGGTATCCGCAATCTTGGCTAACCTTCATCCAGGCATGTTCTGGCTGCATGATTCGTACGTAGACGGCGATGGTGTACGGACATGGCGGCGGAAGTGGGCTCAGGCCGCCTTGGCCATTGCCACTGTGTTGACTGGTGCCTTTATTTGCGTGGCAGGCATGTACGTGACGGTGCGAGCGATCGTCGAGGCATACGCAAGCGGTGCGGTGGCGAGTCCGTTTGCTTGCTAGCATGATCTACTCTGTACACTGTACAGCCTTGAATTCGTCAACATTCGAGTGTGCACGAGACAAGATCCCTCGAGCAAATTTGATTGAGGTATCGTGCGTACCTGTCCAAACCCGCTTATGCTTCTATATGGTATATACGCCCTGCACAGTTTCTTCCTGATGAGCGCACAGTATGTGAACATTACAATCATCGGTCATATTGCCAGAATCATGATCGCTGCCGCGACCCCCGCCGCAATCCACGCTATGCTATGTCCTGAGATGGACGCCAATTGGCTGGCCGCGGACGCAACCGATGCACCAGAGGTCGCAGCCGCGTTTACGTCAATGGACTGAGTCGCCGAACCCCCGGTTGTGCTTGGTGCGATAGACGTGGACGTCGCCGAAGCATGAATGGTCTGCAGCAAGGTTCCGGAGCTGACAACGAGTCCGCTAGGCCCAGCACTGAGGACCTCGCCATCAATCGAGGTAGCCGAATCGCCCCGCGATAGCGTCCGAGTGGCGGTGCTGTCTTCGACAAGATATGCGCCGTTGGACAGTTGCACAATGGTGTAGCCATCCGACCCAACACTCAGCGTCGTGAATGCCGAGACTGGCTGAAGAATGGCTCCCTGCTGCCCAACGGCGATCGTAGTCTGTGGTGTTCCAGCCGACTCCAACACAACGCCAGCGGAGCCTGCACTTAGAGTCTGGCCGCCTAACGTCGCCGGATCGCCTCCGGCCGAGATGGTCGCTGTGGTGCTACCATCTAGTACAAGGTAGCTGCCACCCGGCAAGGAGTAGATGGAAACTGCGTCGGATCCACCGTAGGCGATGGTGCTCGGCACAGCTGGAGCTGCAGTGATGGTGCTCTGATCGGGTCCAGTCCCGACAATGATGTTGCCAGTCCCGTCAATCAACACTTGCTCCGAGCCGATGGTGACAGCGGCGCCATTCGCCGGGACGGTAGCAGTTGTCTTGCTATTCTCGATGACAAAGGACGAGGGGCCGGCCTGTATCGCTGTGAACACCTGCGAGCCTGCAGTGAACACTGCGACAGGGCTTTCTCCAACGCTGCCGACGTTCTGCGCTGCTGCCACTATCGTTCGAGAGGCTCCGGTGCCGAGCACGAGGTTTCCAGATGCATCGGCGCTGATTACTTCTGTCCCTACCGTCACGGCGCTCCCCCCGACGGGAACGATAGCAGTCGTCTGGCTGTTCTCAATGATCAGTGACGAGGGACCAGCCTGTATCGCTGTGAAGACCTGCGACCCTGCAGTGAACACTGCGACAGGGCTTGGCTCAGTACTGCCGACGTTCTGCGCTGCTGCCACTGTCGTTCGAGAGGCTCCAGTACCGAGCACGAGATTCCCAAATGCATCGGCGCTGATCACTTGTGTCCCGACTGTCACGGCACTCCCCTCGACGGGAACAGTGGCAGTCGTCTGGCTGTTCTCGATAACAAGGGCCGAAGTTCCGGCTGCAACTTGGGTGAAGACCTCCGAGCCAGCGGTGAAAACCGCTGTCGCGCTGCCACCAGCATTCGCGGCTGGAGCGCCAGTCACGGTAGATCGAGCGTCTCCCGTGCCAACCACCAGCACGCCCGACGAGCCTGCGCTCACCACTTCCGACCCAACAGTCGCGGCACTTCCTCCGACTCCAATGGTGGCAGTCGTCTGCCCATTCTGAAGCACGACCGAAGCTCCAGCTGCGCTCTGCGTGAAGACCTGAGTGCCAATGCTGACAACAGGCGCTCCGGCATTGGAGCCGCTCACAGCAGGATTATCCGCCGTGTCGTCTGATTCTGTGCCCACGGAAGAGCCGGACGGGCTGGACGCTCCGTTGGAACCGGTCTCCTGCGCCGCGGCCGCTGATGTGCTTCCGCCACCGAGTCCGGACACGATAAGGCAAGCCACGCCGCACTCGAGCGATGCACTGCTCACTACTACAGCCCCTCCAGATGGCCCAGCACTGACCGCCTGCCCGCCAACATTCGTCACGGAGCCAGGGGCCAAGGTCGCCGTGCTCCCTGCATTTCCTACCGCCGCTCCTCCGCTCGACCCTGCGCTGATCATCTGGCCCCCCACGTTCGTCGATGACCCCGCCGCCAATGTTGCTGTCTGGTCCCCGCTCACCACCACAACGCCACCCGAGGGATCCGCGCTGATCACCTGCCCGCCGACAGTCGTCCCGGACCCAGGCGCGACCGTCGCGGTGGTGCCTTGGCTGATCACCACAACGCCTCCCGAGGTGCCGGCACTCACGACTTGGCTGCCCATCGTCGTTCCAGCTGCAGGTGCCAGTGTCGCCGTGCTGGGGTCCGCTGGGGCAGTCGAGCCTCCGCCGCCACTTGCAGGATCGGCAGCACTCGTTGCAGCGTCCGTCGGATCCGCGTCGTTCGAGCCGGTGTTCGCAGGTTCCGCAGCGCTCGCTGTTCCTTGCCCACCCTGAGTTGAATCTCCTTGCGAGCTGCCAGCTTGCGTGCTTGGATCAGCTCCAGAACCAGAGCTCACTGCGCCTCCACCCGAGCCGGCCGAGGTCGGATCACTCGGTGCTCCTGAGCCAGCCGGATCTGCCTGACTCGGCTGTACCGTCGAGCCAGCGCTCGGTACGTCTGCCGTGGTTCCAGGATCGCTTTGGTTGTCGCCCTGGTTCGACGTACTGGCCCCTGGAGAGTCGGCGCTGGCTGGCTCCGTCGACACCGGCTGCGCGGTGGGAACGTCTTGCACAGAGGAGACGCCACTGGCCGCCGTAGTCGCACCGCTTCCCGATCCACCTGTGGTCGGTGCGGCCTGGGTAGGGAGCGATTCCGCCGGGGTAGCTGGTGTAGCTATGGGCGTGGTCTCCGCCGTCGTGATCGGAGCGGGCACCGTGGGGCCAGCAGCGGACGATGCGGAGCTCAGAGCCTTAGGCGGGTCCCACACGCCGCAGGTGGAGAGCGCGCACGTCGCGTCCCACTGGCCCTGGGTGCCCCAGCGGTCGCTTATCCATGGGCCGTCCGGCATGAGCACGTCCGGCCGGTAATCGTCCGCGATGAGGAGTCGGTTTTGTATTGTGGATGGTAGATAATTATACCATGAGTAGGTTGTTGGCGCCGAGAAGTAGGCATACGCCGGCACTGCGGGCCAACAGTCTGCCCCTGGGCCGTCGGCAATGTATACGGATCCGTTGCTGGACTTGCACTTGTAATTGAGATCGACAAACTGGAAGGGTCGAGTGGCGTAGTTGCCGGGAAACCCGCGGATAGATCTAGCCTCTGCGACATCCATCGGGATGACGGTGGTGTCGACCGTGCCATAGCATTTGTCTCGACGCGAGACGCCCGTCAAAGCTATAGCGACACTGGGTGATGTGATCGTGATGCCCGCCGTAATGAAGCTGTTGGGTCCGGTGCCGGTTGGTGTGCCGGTGAGAATGACCGGGATCGTTGCACCAAATTCATCGCAATCGTTGCCACTGCCGGGCTTGGTACGTACTGGCCAGTATAGGAATTGGGCTTCTGCAGCGACCACCATGCAATCATTGCACGTCCCATTAGAAGGGGGAGGCGTCGGCGTCGACCCAAAGGGAATTGGAGAAAATGTGGCTGGCGTTGCATTGGGCGTCCCAGTGATGTTTCCCAGATCGCACACTGCCTCGCCGGAATTTGGATCCACCACGAGAGACTCGTTGTACGCGTAGAGCGCTTGGCACGTCGCAATGCCGATTGAGCAAGCCGGGGTGGGCGATGGGTAGGACGCGTCGATTGCCGAGCCTTCTTGATCGGCATAGGTAGAGGCGGGTATCTGCACCGTCTGATTGCCTGTGATACTGATCCCGGTGCCAACCGCCCTTGGATGGCCATCACAACCGTTCTTCGTAGTCGTTGCGGCGTTGTAGCCAGGGATCAGGTAAGAGGTGGCGGGGTAGGTAAGAGTGGTGGTGTAGAGTGAGTAGTCCTCGTGATCGAGTGACCATTCCACGCTACCCGAGCTGTAGGATGAGATGGCGGCGGCGCAGCTGATGGCGGCAGACAAAGCGGTGCCGGTCAACGCTGCGCCTGTGGTGGTCAGATTGGCAAATGCAGGAATCGTCGGCGAGCGGGAGGGCGCTGTGAGGATCGATGAAAGCGACACAGTCGCGGCAGTCGAAGCATTGCTGGGGGTAGAGGTAGTTGACAGCGCAGAGCTCAAGGCGGGTGTTGTGGACCCGGGCGATAGCGGGGCGATGGAGTTCGATGTTGCGATCGTCAAGGAGGATGCGGTCGAGAGGAGCAGAGACGATGTCGTACTCGGCTCATCAGAGTCTGGCGGAACCCCGCAGGATTCGCAGAAGGACGATATGCTCTCGCTCGACGCAGCAACCTCTGAGGCGAGTCCCGAGGCAGACCCCAGCGTCGATGTGTTTTCCGATTGAGCCAAAATCGCGACGCTCGCGCTTCTGCTCGAGGTCGTCGCTATCGTCGTCGCGTTGCTCCCAGCCGTACCATTAGTATTCGCAGACAGGCTCCCCACCGCCAACGCCCCAAGCAGTAGGCTGTATGTAGCGACTGTATAGGCCATGGCGGTTGATCGTCTCACGGACGTGGGAACAACGAGCAGACGCACCAAGGAAAGACGCTGGTAGGACGAAGCAAGTACTGTAGCAGACCAGACGAGCGGCAGTCGTCGAACCTACCTGGAAACCGGTGTAATGCACGGGTCCCTCCAATCTACCCTCGTGCCTGGACCGTCGATCCAAACGTATCTCTCAGCCTTGCGCAGTGCATTGGTGCCTGCATAGCAATCCTTGGCCTTGTCGATGTATGGCTGGGGATGGAACGTCCACCCCTATCGAGGACTTTCGCGACTCAGCCTCACCACACCAAATTAGTGGCACGTGGGGGCCAAACTCTGATCCTTCCGCTGCCGAGATGGATTTGACTGGCTCTCGGCATCGGGCTCGGCCCTTAGCGCGGAGCATCTGAGCATCCTTCAACATCTTGGCCTTCATCGACCAGCTGTACCATCGTCTACGGTTTCCCCATGTGCATCGCGCATCTAGCGCTGCGGAGCGTCAGCGTTTGTGCGAGCACGAAGCCACAGGCCATGGTAGGCTTGCATTATTGTAAAGTGCTTCGGAGCCTGCATATTCCAACCCTTCATAGATCAGGAAGCGAACCCGACGTATACGAAGTATCATATCGTCGTAAAACGCGAACATCTAAACACCGTGGCCAATCAGCATTACCGAGCGTCACACCCTGCGACTATCCAGTACCCCGGCCACCACCCGTCTCGTCCCTGTAGGGCAAGCAGGTAGCGTCAGCATTTTCCTGTTCGTCGAAGACAATCTGCCGGTCACGACCACTCACCCGGCGGCTGCTCGAGGCCGCTGGTTAGTGAGCAGTATATGGCGATGCGACGCGTGCGACTTGTGCTTCGCAGAGACGGGACTGGGTGTGGTTCGTCAAGCGACAAACCTCGCGAGAAGCTGCCGTCCGCTAATCTTAACAGCGCTGCTCTTGCCGTCCTGGCATTGGGGGCCGACTCGACGTTGGGGATAGGATCAGGGTCGCCCTTACAGCTTATTGGTGGAACGAAGTCAAGGACCGGCAGGCTGCTTTGCGCTGCAGCTTCTGGTCTTGGCGGTCATCAGCGTGTGGGGAGGCAGAATGCTTTTCCACTGATCTGCGCACCCTCCAGCGTCCTGCCATGCTTCCCAGGTTTGCCTCTGTACGGAGCGAAACACCCGAATCAAAGACCGCTGCCTGCCCCAACGCCATCGTCAATCGTTGCCCCCATCATCGACCCGTTACGCCGTCCGCCCTCCCGTCCGCACCGCCATTCGTCGGCGCCTCCTCCCCACCCCCAGACAAGTAGTCACTCCTCTCCGCCTCCTCATACTCCTGAATCAATTCCATGACACACTCCCTCGCCTCATCGAATTGCCCTAGCCCATCCCGAAACGCATCCTCCCGCTTGTACTGCTCCAGGAACGCGTTGCGCTTCCTCAATCGATCGTACTGCCCCACGATGCGCTTGAACAGCGTCGCGATGCCCGTATGATTCGCTAGCATCAGCCCGCTGACCCGCGGCGGCGCGTGCGCTGTATACGGCGGCTGTAGGTACGGGCTCGTCCGCGTGAGCGCGACTTGGATACTCGCTGGACCCCATGGGATGAACGACGCGAGATGCCGTTCCCGGATACGCAGGAGGGACTTGTGCACGTCGGTCGGATCCGCTTCGCCCATGATGATGTTGAGGATGGAGATGTAGCAGCTGTTCTTGCCGGGCTTGGTGGAGACCATCTGGTTCTTGGGCTGCAGGAGCCGGCGCATGACGTCCAGGACCGTGGTCTTGCGGACGGTCTTCGCGGCGTCGACTGTCTCGCCTGTGAAGGGCGTGTAGGAGGCCTGGAGGAAGTGGCAACGGGGAGTGGGGATGAGAGAGGCGATGATGCCGACGAGGTCATTGTGCATGTAGCCTGGGTAGCGAAGTGTGGCGGTCGAGGCGCTCATGACCGTGCTGATCAGCTGGTTCGTCTGCTCGTCGCCGTGGACGTGTAGAGTATCCGCTGCTATCCTCCCCAGCGCCGCGTTGTCGAGCACAACCACCGAGTCTGCGTTCTGTGTGAGCCGGCGAAGGGCGAGTAGTGCGTTGTAAGGCTGCACAACGATGTCCGGTGCATTGATCGTGTCGGGAAACACAGAGTACGTCTGAATGAGTTTCTTGGGAAACCGGTCGTTGAGGCGCTCGAGCATAAATGACCCGAGGCCGGAGCCTGTGCCGCCAGCGATCGAGTGTAGGAGCATGAAACCCTGATAGACCATCAGCATGCGCCGACTCACTCACCACGTCTCACATACCTCGAGACTATCACTGCCATCCGCCTCCCGGTCAATCATATCCCCCAGCTCCTCCTCAATCTCCCCACCGCGCGCATACCCCGCCGCCCAATTGTTTCCCGCGCCCGTCCCCTCCTTCAGCTTGAAGATGTTCTCCGGGTTGTAGATGTTCCCATACGCGCCCGTCTGGATGCGCTCGATGACGCGGGGCTCGAGGTCGAGGAGGAGCGCGCGCGGGACGTAGCGCGTGTCGTCGGACTGGTAGAAGAAGACATCCTTGCGATCGCCACCCTCGACGGCGTAGTCCGCAAGGTTGCCGGACTGGTCGATGCCGTGTTCTTGACAGAGCTGCTGCCAGAACTGCGAGCCGACGCTATTACCGCATTGGCCCGCCTGCAGCGTGATGATCTCGCTGCAGCATTGTCAGTAGCTGTGTGCTATTCGCTTGCTGCCTCGCATACCGTGGCATCTTCACTCATCGTCTGCGTGCTCGAGAGGTGATGTTGTTCCAGGAAGGTGGGAGACGCGAAGTGGGGCTGCTTGCGGACGCGTGCATTTCGCGTGGCTGTTCACATGCGACAGAGTCAGGTACATGTATATGTATACACGGTGTCCCCTTCACGATGTCCAGGGCATCAGAACGTTTATCCACGACTATAGATCAGGGCCCCCAGCAGCATGCGAATTGCACTGCCGATGCGAGTCTATCAACGCCTCGCTCGAGTTTGATTCTGATCTTAGGGGTTCTATGCCTCTCTATGTTCTACGACCCAGTGCCCCGCCGTCTAATCAGCTCTCGACTCGCGACTGGCGCAAATTTGCCCTTGTGCCACCACAGGGCAACAGTAATGAACAGCCATAGCCAATGGAAGTACAGCAAACCCCTGACATCCGTCGGCAGCAGTGCCTCCTTCTCCCTCTCATTATGCCTCTCGCAGACCCGCAGGTACATCGCCGGATCATCCGTAATCACACCGTCCAGACCCCTCCGTATGCACCACTCCATGCGATCCTCGCTGTTTACCGTCCACGCCAGGATCTGCCGCTTGTACTTCTCCTTGCAGTCGCGGATGAATCGGCGTCCACCGGGAGCCATGAGGATTGGCAGGAGCATGTTGAAGCCGACGTGCTCCACGCTGAAGAAGTGCCGGGCGTAGCTGGTCGAGAAGCCGATGTGCATGACTGGAAAGCCTGGCAGTTACTGCTGCGTAAGAGCAAGGAACTTAGCCGCCCAGATGCCCAGCACGACTCGTTCTGGCCAGGATTTGCTCGTGGACGAGGGTGTGATCGTGGCGAGTGTCGAGCCGAGCAGGCGCATGATGGTTTCCGCATCGTTGTCGAGCTTGATGTCGAGGAGGATCCATATATCTTCCTGTCCTGGCTGCGTGAGGTACTCAATCACATCGCGAAGTTGTGGCATGGGCTCGTGTGGTTCTGCAACCGTGCGCAGGTCCTTGATCTCTGCCCATGTCTTGTCTATGATCTTCTCTGGCCGCCCAAAACACCGCTTGAGTGTAGGGTCGTGGCTCAGCACCACCACCTCGTCTTTGGTGATGTGCACGTCGGTCTCCAGCGCATGCGCTCCGGCCGCGACAGCACCTTTGAAGGCAGCCATGCTGTTCTCCGGGAACTTCGCCTTGTACCCTCTGTGCGCGATGCATTGGGGCATCCTCTGCTTCCGCGCATCATGGCGTGCCCGCGTGAAAGATGGGGATGGGAAGATAGTGTCGTCCGCCATCGTGACGGGCGAGTCGAGCTTCTCCACCCCAGGTTGCAGGAGCATAGGCGGGACATTAAGCACAGAAGGCACACGCCGAAGCAGAGGCTCGCGGTCCGAAAGTGAGGTCGCCATACTGCATGCGCTGTAGGGATTGTGAGGGCGTCTCACTTGCGCCCACTGCCTGAAGGACGCTTTGTGTTGGTAGGTCAGCAGGCAGTCCGGTAGTAGTCGAGGTAGGGAAGATATAGCAGTGCCTGGAGGGTGAGACTGGAGGATGCGATGGCGCAGAAAGCGCACCACACTGGCCTCATAGCGCAGCAGCTTATGCATGCGCTTTCGCGTCGTCGCTGCAGAAGTCGCAGGCTGGCGCCGCGCAGCAAGGGACACCCGCAAGCTTCGCAAAGCTATGCGCCGGCTCGTCAAGCGTGCTCGTTGCCGGGAGGTGTCGGACGACGATCATGCGGTCAACGCGCAGGCAGCACGCCGTCCTGCATGGCTTCCATGCGCGGCCTTACCGCTCCGAGCCTTTCCACGTCCGGAATGAGAGGCCAGACCGTCCGAGAGCTGCGCGTGTGCCAAAAGAAATGCTCAGGTGGGGTTGGCTCCGGATGATCAGCAGCCGGACTGCGGAGCTCTGCCCGATCTGGACAAGCTCGGAGGAGAAGGCTAAATTTAAGGCTAATGTTATGCGTGTGTTAGCGGTGACGAGATCCGCACGCGCGAGTGGTGCGACATGGCACCGCGTCGACAGGATGGTGCGCACATTGGCGCTGGAGGCTTCGGATGGGTGAGCTTCCGGTTTATGCAGGCTTGTGGTGAGGAGAGATAGCTTGAACCTGTTCGACTCCCTGTCGAGCTATGAAACATGGCATTGATGCACGTATCGAGGGATACATGGAGTGGAGGCCACATGTATGGCTCAGGCCTCGAATTCTGTAGGACTCCAATGCAAGTTGCATTGCCCATTGGGTAGCCTGGCCAGTGAGTACTCGACAATCGACTGCGGTGAGGGTGTTGGCGGCCGTCCATACGTTGCAAAGCATCAGAGTAAGTGTGAGGCAATCTACCTCATTGCCCATGCTACATTCGTGAAGAGAGAGGAGTCTCTGTTAAGTCTACCCGGCCCTCTAACAACACAACTGTCTTGGCCTTGAGCTTCATCCTTGGTCTATAGCCACCTAGAGAGAGACAGTGGGCCCGTTGGGCCCTCAGCGAGCTGCCGATCGGCCTCTCGTCCGGACTTCTTCCCTCCAGGGAACGCTTCGTCTTCCATTGATGCTCCTCCGTTCTTGCGCCTCATTGCAACAGGTCACTCCGGTTTAAGCCAGCCGTAGCCAGATCTTAACGCGTCACACAGCTGTGCTAGGTGGTATGTGCCAAAGACCGGCCTTTTGCGGAGGCCAATTTGCAGCTGCAATTGGCCGCCAGCCAGCTGGTTCGGGTTCACGATGCAGCGCATAGTAGTGCGGTCGTGCATGAACTCACATACTCCCTCCTCCGGTAGGTCCAGGACGATGCTCAGCATCATTTGCTTGGTCTTGAGATCGGAGTCGAGCTGGTAGCATTTCGAGTGCAGGCATTGCTTGATCTGGACATGTTTCATTGTCGGCCGATACAGTTCCAGCTCCTCAGCGCTCAAAGCGAGGAGGATTGGTCTGTACCTCCACCCGCAGCGCGATCGTGTTTTGGCTACAGTAAATCGAAAGATGTTGCATCCGTAGAAGATTGGAAGGCACTCGGTTCTGATTTGATGGCAGGTGATAGCTAGCGACGGCTCAACAGCATGGGTTGAATCGTCGATGACGATGGCGGCGTCCGAGACTGTCGCGAATTCGTAGATGCGATTGCGAAGCTCAGCCGGTAGGGCAAGCAGGTGGCATTTGGATAAGTCGTTCGGTGTATGCTCATCGGGGGCTGTCTGATCGCGAAGATTCGCCAGCTTTGGCTGTACATCACATCAGCGCGGTCCATAGATTTCATTCACGTGGGAGATTCGTACCTGGTCCTCCTTTTCGGGATGGACATGGTCGGCCATGACTGAGCACCCGACGATTTTGCGTTCGTGTTGCTTCGAGTAAGAAGTCGAGAGTGGAGATAAGCGAAGGAGCTGGCAGCTGCAACGAGGATTGATGCTAGCGTGTCACATGAAGAGTGTTGCCGGATATTCGTATTGGGCAGGCGCGATCGACAATTTGCCTCCCTCTTCCGTCGCTCGCGGAACCGTTCACGATCCCACCCCGCCGCTCTCTCGCCACTTCTTCACCCTCCGCTTCAAGTCACCCGCGCTTCGCTGCATGTAATTGATCTTCGTGTCCCTCATCATCGCGCCGTAGTCGTCCCCGTGCTTGGCCACTAGCTCGGCAATGAACGCTCGCTCGTTCTCGCTCTGCTTAGGCTTGTGCGTCGCCTTCGGCTTGCTCGCCTCCATCTCGAGCCTTCGCACCACCTCCGTCTTGGTGCTCTCGCCCGAAGCGTATGCCAAGTTGACGCTTGCATGCTGGTTCAGACGTTCGTCATCCTCATCTTCGCTGTCGAGGTCGTTCAAAGGGTCATTGAGTGGGTTCGCCTTCACTTGCCCAGTCTGGATGACCCGTAATATCTTTCCAGTCTTCGGATCCCGCTCGATCCTCGCCTCCTGCACGTCGATTGTCTGGGATCTCCGTATCGACCCAATGGCGAGCGCATCGTCCTTCCGCTTCACCGCGCCATCTTCTGCCTCCTCGCGCGCTCTCTCCACATCTTCAGCCTTCTTCTCGATCCCGCCAGTGTGTTTATTGAGCTTCGACGTCAAGCCGAGGCGCTTGTAATTCTGCTCGAGAGTCTGGGTCTTGTCCCAGTTGGCAGAGATGATGGGGTTTTGCAGAAGCAGCTTTTTCGACTTCGGCTTCCTGCGAGCCTTAGACACGCCCGATTTGTTCTTCTTTTTCTGCAGCTCGCGACCCATCTCTGCTATGCTGCAGCGTAAATGCTAGGCTGTTGGGTTCAAGACCGGGGCAAAATTACGATTGATGGCGAAAACCGTGATTGGGGCAGGTCTAGCGAGTTGCGGCCGGGGGTGCCAAGACAAGTCCACCGCTCCTGCCCCTTCCCACCTCTCAGCATGTATCCCAGCTTGAATGAGCATGTGAGATTTTGCATGGCGAACACTACATGTAGTCACACGAGTGATTCTCCGGACACAAGCTCGAATACCACTGCTCTCCAGCGAAGCAGCTGGAAATGCCAGGCTCAGGGAGACCGGAGTGATGTGCTCGATGATAGACAACTGCTCGAAGGCCTAGACATGGACCCACGAGACGAAGTAGACAAGACCTCCTTCGAATGACAACGAGGACAAGCTATACGACGGCAAGCAATGTAGTGGTATTGGCTCTCGAAGTCATTGCGCTCGTCATTCAGAACACGTCTAGCCGCATCTCTCCCATCCTACCGTGCGACGCCAACGACATACTGGCGACTGTCACCCGACACTTTGACCGAGGAGAATCCCAGCCGGGCGGTTCTACGTGAATTTGTGGTGAGCAACGGTCGGATCTGGCCAGCTATCCTCCATCACAGATCACTGCTGTCTAATCACTGCGACGTGCCTACGCAAGGGTCATTATTCGCCGAGCGAGGGCGGTACCGAGATGATGGGGTGTGAAAGGAGGCTGCAGATGACTACTGATTAATGTAGCCTGGGTGAGACTCAACACAAGGTCCGTTGCGTTCGGTGCCACTGGTGTGTCGTAAAGCAATCATAGTCCAATGAGCTATTGGCCGCGACTGACTCTGGCCGACAGCGCCACAGCGCATCGGCACAAGTCCAGCCGGCGATGTATCAAGCCGTCGGCCTGATCTGGTCTTCTTTCTTCCTACGGCTGGACCATGGCCGCATATCTGGGCGTTCGGCAAGTCGAGCGGCAAGCGCCATGATAAAGCCGTGACATATCCCCAAAGAGCTGGCTGTCGGTGTCCATGATTGGATCGAGCTGGGGCTATGATCGCAGTCGAAAGTGTACGTCCATTGCACGAGACCTCAGCGGTTCTGTCTGTACATATCGGGAATGCAGTCGAGTCAAGCCGCCACGCCGCCCGCTCCACCTCTACTCGTCTGTAGAAAGAGACTCCGATCATTGCGTGTGCATCTTACTGGTCCTCGGAAAAGACATTATAATGCCGAAGTGATTGGTCGAGCAAGGATAGAGGTCTTGTGGCCGTTGGGAGTCGACTCTAGATCGCCACTCCCGACGAAATGTGTATGTCCAGGTCCTCCAGAAACAAACCGCCAGTGGTGCCTGACTACCACTACTGACCTACGAATCGTGCATGGCTGTGCATGGTGCATACAATCATTCAAGTTCCGCCAAGTCGACCTCGACACCGCTTATGAATCCTTCGCACGCAATACAGGAAAATTCTCAGTATACGTCTGCTGGAAGGGTTTCACATAGGCTCGGAGGCCATTTGTAATCGAGAATTGCTCTTCCCCGGCGGGCCGACTCAACACCGGGGATCGGATGTGGATCCAAACGTCATTGGACGCCAGGCTCGACGGACGAATGAGAATGACATTCGCCGCTACGTCCGTTGACTTCGCCAATGGAGGTGTTCGAATGCAAAGCGATCCAGACGCTGTCGTCGAAGCCCACTGTTTCAGAAGCGTAAGTGATCCGGACTCTCATATATAAGAGTCCTCTGTTTCACGATCTGCACATCTTTGATATACCTCACATACCTTTCCCACATACAACACCACCACCACAACAATGGCACCAACAGCCCGCTATGAGTCCGAGGACGTGGACCCAAGCCCACTTGGCAAGCCACTCAAGTACGAGTTCAGTGGCAAGATGGCTCCCAATCGCTTCATGAAGGGTGCCATGACCGAGCGCCTCTCGTCCTGGGATCCTAAGAACCTGGAAGCCCGTGGAATCCCCAGCAAGCAGCTGATCAACGTCTACCGCCGATGGGGCGAGGGTGCGATCGGCAATATCCTGACCGGCAACATCATCATCGACTACGAGAACCTGGAAGCCGCCGGCAACCCGATCATCCCGCGCGGAGCTCCGTATGAGGGCGAGCGGTTTGAGGCTTTCAAGGAGCTTGCGGAGCAAGGCAAGGCTCATGGGATGTTGATGGTGGGTCAGGTGAGCCATGGTGGGCGGCAGGTCTCGGACAACCTTCAGAAGCACCCCGTCAGTGCCTCGGATGTGCAGCTGCAGGGCAACGTGATGGGCATGACGTTTGCGAAGCCGAGACCTGCTAGCGAGCAGGATATTGCAGACATCACTGAGGGTTTCGCGCATGCGGCGGAATTCCTGGAAGAGGCGGGCTATGATGGGATCGAGCTGCATGGCGTACGTACTCTCTCCGTGATGGTTTCATTGTGGTGACCGCTGACACATGGGAAGGCTCACGGCTACCTCCTCGCCCAATTCCTCTCTCCAACAACAAATCAACGGACCGACAAATACGGAGGCAGCCTGGAAAACCGCGCGCGCCTGGTCCTTGAGATCGCCCAGGAGGTCCGGAAGCGCACCTCCCCGTCCTTCATCCTCGGCATAAAGCTCAACAGCGTCGAGTTCCAAGACAAGGGTTTCGATCCGGAATCGGCCAAGCAACTGTGCACGCTCCTCGAGCAGAACACCTTCGACTTTGTGGAATTGAGCGGCGGGACCTACGAGTCCCTCGCCTTCGAGCACAAGAAAGAAAGCACCAAGAAGCGGGAAGCCTTCTTCATGGAGTTCGCGGACCTCATCGCGCCCGCACTGACCAAGACAAAGGTCTACGTTACCGGTGGCTTCCTGACGGCTGGCGCCATGGTCAAGGCGCTCGAGACCGTCGACGGCGTCGGGCTGGCGCGGGCCCTCTGCCAGGAGCCGACCTTCTGCAAGACCGTGCTCGAGGGCAAGGCCAAGGGGACGCCGAAGCCGGCGGTCGATCTCGACGCCGGGCAATTTGGGGGGTCGATCGTTGCGGCGGGGACGCAGATCAGGCAGTTGGGCAAGGACCAGGCGCCCGTTGATCTGACGAGGAAGGAGAATGTGGACCCTTTCATGCAAGATCTGGGGAAGTTCTTCCAGGACATGGCGAGCAATGAGGATGGGACGAAGTATGGGTACATAGATCTGTCGAGTGCGCCGATGCCGTACGGGACTGATGGTCTGGAAGAGGTGTCTGTCTCTTCTTAGACGGATAGTGGAGGGCATTAGCTAGACGCATAGACGTAGAAGCATGTCGCACAGCTTGGGTGGACTCTCGTAGTCACAGGAAACCGATCTACCTTGACCAGAAAACGTACCAGCAGCCGGTAGTAGTAAGCCTGAGAGCAGACCTCGGCGACTGCCAAGCCGGGCACTTGCTCTCCGCGCCCGCCCGCGCTGCAGCTTCGGTCCCTGCATCTCCCCTCTTCCTCCTCCCCACTTGTTGCAAGGTCAGACTGCATGTGCCTGCTGGTGGTGGGAGTGACAGTGGTATGCCGTCGTAGAACATCTCGGTAGGCCTCTCAGCTTCCTCTTTTCCAATACTTCGCTTCATCATTCTCCCAACATGGCTACTACTAACCCAGCAAAACTACCCGGCGCGCCGGTCGACCCGAACGAAGCGCAAGGCGCCCAGGTTCCCTTACAGAGCTTCAACATCCCCGAGTTCCCACCAGAGGCCAAGGCCCTCAAAGCGCTCACCTTGACCTCCGACATCAAAGTCGACGAATACCAGTCCTTCCTCTCCCAGCCCTACAGCGTCCCCGCGAGCCTGCCCTATGGCGTGGAGAGCTTGACCCTCGAGCTCTTCAGCCTGGGCTACCCACCCGGCTTCCTCACAGATCTGGCCAAACGTCTGCCCAACCTCAAGAGCGTGGTGGTGTACAGCCAGCTCTTCGCCGGCATCACCGACGAAAGCCAAAAGGACGCCGTCGAATTCTTCAAACGGCTTCCCCTCCTACGAGCCGTGCACTTACTGGACGTCTTTGCCAAACCGGGCTTCTTCGTCGAAGCAGGCAAATGGCTCAAATACAACACCTCCGATGCCCCCGGGGAAGCCCGGCGCGGGCTGATGTTCCTGGAGGTGAACTACAGCTTCCGGCACGAGGACGAGGAATTCATGGCCAAGATTCAGGCCACGGAACTGCCCTCGCTCGTCGGTCCCGGCTTGATCAGCAGCTCGTTCAACATCTCCACGCCGGAGACGGCGGAGGAGGATGAGGAGGATCCGACGACGATACAGCAGGTTGGGAACAAGGAGGGCGTGATGGCGTTCAACAAGACGCTGGCGCCGGATCTCATGTTTGCCTTGACGGACGAGGCATTGAGTCCGAAGGGCCTGCGGGCGCTGAACATTACGCTGTATACCCTGACGCCGAGTCAATTGACGACGGTGCTCAAGGTGCAGAGGAATGTGATGGTGCTGAGTTTCACGCTGGATACTGAGCCTGGGGAGGATTGCAAGAAGGATCTACTGCAAGCGCTGGCGCAGTGCAAGGATCTGGAGCAGGTGGAAGTCGTGGCGAATCCCTCGCTGCAGTTCTTCATGGCTGTAAGCTCGTTATGACGCTGATGAAATTGAGCCTTTGTGCATCACTAACATATTCCACGCAGCTCCAGAACCCCAAGTCGGGCGTGCTGGCCAAGAGCTTCCCGTCCGCGGAGGACTTGATCGCGCTGGGCGCCAAGTGCGAGAAACTGACCTCGTTCAAGGCCAGCATACTGCGGACAACCAGCTTTGGATCGGTCGACTGGGAGAAGAAGGACGGGAAGTGGAGTGGAGGCGTCACGGAGGGAAAGGGTGTTGCCGCGTGAGCCCAAAGTCTGCCAGGGGACGAGGGACGAAAGATCAACGGGTGCTAGTACACATTCTCATTGCATTTGGCAGCCATGCTGATGCCGGGAAGACGCAAAGAGTCATATATGCTGACAGACTTGCGCTTGCACTTGTATCGGAAGACCCATTGGAAGCTTCCGTATTGTTCTTGGCGAAGATCGAAGCGTGCTTGGAGCTCGGCCGTCTGATTCGTCTGCTTCGACAACGTCTCTCGCACCCCGGCTTCTCGTTGACACCATGTCTAGAGACCGTCAGAACCTACATAGCTCGTGTGGGTTTGCAGCATCAGGCAATAAGTGTGCGCAGCCATGTATAAGACGTCGCAGTTCTCAGTTGTAGTCTTTAGATTCGGTACCAGGTACTAACACGCAGTGCATTCAAAGGATGTCGTTATTCGTCTCGTTCAGTGCGATCGCAACCTTACTCGCAGCTACTGTGGAAGCCGCGCACCAGCCGTACGATGTGCACAAGATCATCGACGCCTTCCGTTACCCGCACGACGACCTCAAGATCCTGTGCGCCCATAGAGGACTCCGGTATATAGACCCTGGATCGCTAGAAGAGCTGCACTGACGAATCCCGCGCCAGCTGGAATGGCACATCCGAGAATTCGAGAGACTCCTACTTCCGCGCCTCAGAAGCCGGAATTGAATGTATCGAGACGGACATCCATCTTTCTCTGGATGGCCATTCACCCATGATCCACGACAATGGTCCCGGCCGCACGACGAACATTGGCGAGATGACTGGCCAAGCAGCGTATAACCCCTACACTGCCAAAGGCTACAATCCCAAAGTAGCCGATTTCAACTTCACCGGACTCGGCGGTATCGAGGGTCTGCGCCTGCGTGACGACCAGGGCCGGGTCCAAGACGAGTATGTGTCCACTCTGCCGCAGATGGTCGAGTCGATCTTCGACTCGGGCATGAACGTCGTGCTGGAGTTGGACTTCAAGGATGAGACTGCCGTCGAGCCCTCGTACTGGGCGCTGAAGCACCTGACGAATCGAGCGGGTGTGCCGGCGAACGAGTGGTGCATCTACAAGCTTCAGAGCGTCTGGTACCAGACGCCAGAGGTCTTTGAAGCGCTGCCGTGGGTGCAGGATGCGTTCAGCAGTGGGATCCAGCTCGCGTTCATCCCCGTCTATGATGCTGGGTACATTGACGACTTTGATCAATTGGCGTCGGCGAAGCTCTTCAGCCAGACCAACTACACCATCGGTCTAGAAATTGAGCTGCGGAATACCGGAGGACCGATCCAGGACATTCTTGACTATGCGAAGCAAGACAACTTCACTGTCCGAAGTGCCGGCACGTTGTGCGTTCTCGCCGTGTGCTCATATGTGCGACTCCAGCTGACTGTGTAGCTATGCTCCCGGCGACTTCACGTACCCGAACACCGCCAGCATCACCTTGTAAGCTCGCCGGGAGCCAGACACGGCCCATCAGCTGACATTGCCGGCCAGCTTCGACACAGCCAACTACTCCCTCCCCGCCGACCTGCGGGTGAACAACTCCGACTTCACATTCTCCGAAGGCAGCGCGCCCATGCTTCTCGACGCCCAGGTTGGGAACAAGTCTTCGGACGGCCACGACTACCGGTCCGACTTCCACTGGATCATCGAGCAGGGCTACGACTGGATCATCACCGATACTGCGGACGACTGGCATGCTCGTTTGGACGCACAGGGTCTGCGCAATATCAGCCGTATGATTGCTGACGGCGATCGAGTCGTGGACGGTGAGATCGCGATGGGCTGGTACAAGAGGCATGCTCGCGACTTCAGATCAGACTGATGCAGTGGCTGTTGGACACGAGCATCGAGTTTACTCGCCCCGTAACGCAGCAACTGACTTCTATAGGTCTCCAGTGATTACGCACTAGCGAGTCGACTACCTAGTACAAGCACCCGGAGCCGGCGTGGTATCAATACATGTAAAGACACACGACATCCTGGTCAACGAGAAGTGCAAACCGAGATCATCGGTACTGGCTGAAGTCGATGGAGTCAAATTGCCACGATCATACTACTGCCGTCCATCCCGCCCGGCTACTTGCCAGAGCAGGTCACGCCACTAGGCAAGCCCTTGCACGACGTGCTCACCTTGCCCCCCGTCACGCTGTTGCCCGACCATGTCCACCCGGAGCAACTGGCGCACAGGATGTAGACGTCCGTGGCCGAGCTCGCCACCGAGCCCGTCACGCCCGAGACCGTGAGGCCCGTGATGGGGACCCCGCTCGTGGGTGTCCCGGTCGGCGAGCTAGACGAGGCATCCCAAGTCAGCGCGGGCTCTCCTTCACGCAGGCGAGCGGGAACTCGTGGCTAGCACTCACCCATTCTCGTAGTCCTGCTCGATCACGATGCCATACTTGGTGATGCCGGAGAGGACGATGCCCTTGTACGTCACGCCCTCGACGGAGCCCGTGGCGCCGTAGACGGTCTTGACGCGCACGCCGTTCTGCGAGTTGGTGATCTTGGAGTTCTCGATCAGGACGGTGTCGACGGTGTTGTCGTCGCGGCCGCCGACGGAGCCGATCGACAGCCCATGTCCGCCGGAGCAGGTCCCGCCGGTGAAGGTGATGTCCGTGCCGGAGTTGATGGCGAGGCAGTCCTTGATGTATGTCAGCAAGACACAGGGATTCGGTGCAGGTGGTGCGCGACTTACATCTTGATTCTTGCAGACTGCGCCAGAGATGACGACGTTGGAGCTTGAGCCGACGTCGAAGCAATCCTGAATGTTTACATGTCAGTGAGCTGTGCATCACAGTGTGACCATTCGTAATACTCACCGTGTTATGCCCACCACCGCTGTCACCGGCGGTATTGTCGATATTGGCGTTGGTGATAGTCAACCCCTTGGCACCATTGACGCTGAAGACCTGGACAGGCGAGTTCTTAATGTTGATGCCGGTGATGGACGACGTGCCGAGCAGATTATGGGCATAGAAGAACTTGGGCTTGGTCTTGCCGCCGTTGGTGCCCACTCCATCCCACCACCTGCTCCCGCCACCGTCAAGGAGACTGCCGGATGCGCCGGTGACCACGATGTTGGTGCCCGAGACCGAGATCAGGGGACCTGCCCACTCCTTGTAGCCGAAGGTCGTGGTGCCTTCAAACACACTACGGCTTCTGTCAGTTCATGCGGAAGCTGTTTAGAACGATTGTACGTACACATGCGTTCCGGAAGTGAGACCGGTCAGATCAAGCGTCGTCCCTGAAGGTACCGCTACGGAGGAGAGGACGATAGTCGCGCACGAGGCCTTTGACTTGCTGGCCGAAGCTGCACCTGCGGACCCGGAGAACGTGCATGAGCCTGCCCTCTTCTCCAGATCTTGGACAGCTTGGGCAGCAGTGACCTGAGGAGCAGGTACGGGGTTGGCGACGACCGCCGTGCCGCACAGCGCCAGCGCCAGGGTGAGCGAAGTCAAGGATCGAAGCATACTTGCAAGAGTGGAACGTGTAGGCCTTGAAGGCATACGAAGGAGAGTAGTGAAGGGGAGGTGTTCTTGACAGGCCTACTTCGAGGCATTGTCTTGTCGTTAACAAGTAGGCCTACGTCCAAGCTCTCGCGGTGCAAGCGAGATTCTGGCCTCCTCCTGCGTCCACTTTTGGGCCGGAGGACTTCGAATACCGTGGATACACCGTCGATAATTCTTCCGTCGACGCACTACGTCTGGTTTGTGAGGGGCTGGAGGTTCCGAAGAATGCTATCGAGCTCGGTCGTACTCATGACACAGTGCTAGCGAGCCATGGTCCGCCGGTGAAAGTCTTCTAGAGTTCTACAGCAAAACCGTGCGTCCATTTAGCTTCTGTAGCAGACCGCACGGATCCAGGCTCGCATCATGCCGAAGTGGATGAAACTACTCGCTTGCAGCCACGATCCAGTTCTCCGGAACGCATCGACCCGGTAGTGGTTCATAACGCGGTGGGGTCGAATGGTGGAAGTATACTCCGTAAGTGGTGGGTGTGGTAGGCGTTGCGATTGACGGAAAAGTGGGCTCGTGATATGTCAGGCGCACAAGCAATGCAAGCAATATGGCCAAGGTGCATGTGGTTGATCATGAGGGCGAGACGTTCGATATATAGTGTGGCGGTGCGGTAGGTGAAGTGGTGAAACCGTCAAGTCCGGTCGGTTTGGGTCTTAGCGGCGAATCCCGGGAGCCGACCCACCTTTTGCAACCGACCCTAAGCAGCCGCCCGGTCCAACTACTGTCTCATAACCCCTTCGTGCCCTTCTCGCGGCTTTTGGTCCTCCGTTGAACTTGTGGTTCAACGAGAGGCAAGATGTGATGGATGGGCGATCGAGCTCGTGGGATCCACTCCACTGCGTGCCGTCCCATCTCCATCACGCCCCTCCCGATCGGCAATGGAGTTCGGCCGGGAATAGTGCAATGCTCGATCCATCATGATGAAAGTGTGTACTTGCATCGGCGCAGGGTGGCGGGATGTCTGTCGACCGACGAAGCTCTTCCAGGACAGAGAACCCGACCATCCTCAACTTCCCTGTCCAGACGCTGATGAACAGGTGCTCGTCCGACCGGAATTGTAGGATAACAGATCTCAGAGCGATAGAGGCCAAGACGAGATACGATCTGGTCTAAGCCATATATCCCCAAGATGGCCCAAAGTAACGTGAGCAATGGCCACGCCAACGGCCACACCAACGGCCACAACGGCAGCAGTACTGGCAACGGATCCTTGGACGCCGTGCCCGCAACACATATCCTCGCCTCCTTCGCCGCCAACGCCCAGACCTCCCAACTGAACCCCGAGCTCCAGGAGAAAGTCAAGGAAGTCCTGCTCGACTTCATCGGCGTCACCGTCGGCGCAATCCAGCACGCGGACTCGACCTCACCCATCCTGAACGGCATAACGGCGCTGCAAGGCCCGACCGTCACGACGTCCAGCCCAGGCGTCTGCACCGTCCTCGGCCACGGCCCGCCACGATTCCTCCCCCATTACGCGGGTCTGCTGAACGCGGCGTTGGGACATAGTCTGGACTTCGACGACACGTACGCGCCGGGCACGCTGCACGCGGGCGTGACGTCCCTCTCCGCCACCTTGGCCGAGGCGGAGTCCCTGGCTGCTCAGTCCAAGCCGCCGAGTGCAGACGAGGTCATGCTGGCCATCAGCGTGGCGTACGAGACGACTTGTCGATTAGGTCGAGAACTCGGGTTCGAGGCCTACGATCGCGGCTTTCACAACACCTCCACGGCGGGCATCTTCGGCTCCATCGCCGCCCTCGCCGTCCTGCGACACCTGCCCACACAAACGGTCGAGATGGCCTTCGGTCTCGCGGGTTCCAAGGCCGCGGGGTCGATGCAGTACCTCGACAACGGCTCCTGGAACAAACGCCTGCACCCCGGCTTCGCGGTCCACGACGCCTTCATGTGCGTCGGCCTGGCGCAGGCGGGCGTCGTGGGCGCCACGCGGATCCTGGAGGGCAAGAACGGGTTCCTGAAGGCTTACACGCCGAGTTCGAAGGTCGATCTGCATCGCTTGATTGACAGGCTTGGGGAGCAGTGGGAGTTCCTGGCTTCCAGCCTGAAACCTTACCCGGCGTGTCGCATGACGCACGCGTTTATTGAGCTGTCGGGTCATATGCATGCGGCGCATGTCAAAGCGACGAAAGGGAGGCCTACCGCGGACGACATTGCAAGCGTGGAGCTTACGATGACACCGGCGAACTTCATCCTGGTTGGCGATCCGACGCCGAATAAGCGGCACCCGAGCAATGTCATCGACGCACAGTTCTCGGCTTACTTCCAAGTCGCGCATGCCTTGCTGTACGGCGCCCAGACGGGCGACATGTCCCCCTACTCGCGGCTGGACGATGAGTCAATCCACGCCCTCACGGAGAAGATCTCCGTCAAGACTGACAGCTCGATGTCGGGCTTCGGAGCGAAGATGTTCCTACGGTGGGCTGATGGGAAATCAGAGGACGTGGAGCAGAGGTACCCGCTGGGGGAGCAGCAGCACCCGTTCACGAGGGACAGGGTTGAGGAGAAGTTCTTGGCGCTCGCGATGCCGGTGTATGGCGAAGAGAAGGCGGCGGAGATCTTGCGGAAGGTCGGGGGGCTGGAGGAGACGAGTGTGGTGGAGCTGCTGGAGTTGCTTCGTTGACAGGCTCGTGAGCACCTTTATAGCTTCGGCAAGATACGGAGTACATGTAGGCGGTATCATGATCGACAGCGAGATCGATTTGGGATGTCCGGCTATGCATCAGTCCTCACCCTGATCCACCCTGGTGTGCTGTAGCTCGTACTCTCCTCTGGACCAGCCTCGCACGATCGGTCGATGCCCATCGCAGACTTCGCTGGTGTATCGAAAGTAACAGCGGCCGAGCCCGCCGGAAGCGCGGTCTGTGATGCCGATCGACAGCCCATGTTGCGCAGGGGTCCAGCCAAGTCCCTGCAGAAGCTTCATTCTTCCCACTCCACCGATGATCGGCGTCCCTGAGTCTTCTCCACACAGGCACGTGGGGGCGATGGCTTAAGAAGGCCGTCGTGCTCCACCTGACGTTCCTCTATTCGCGGAAGTGATTACTCCCTCTTCTGGGCTTGCACCTGACATAGACGTGGCGGTGGCGAGACTCGACGTGTGCTCACGGTGACTGGGCGCTGAGGCAGCATTACCCACCATCTCGTGAGGGCAGGAGGGGACATGTGAAGACTGAAATTGCACCGCCTGGAATAGCGTCGAGGGAACACGGACCGGCAGCGACAGACACAGGCCTCATACCGCACTCGACGGACATGCCGCCCTTCGCCAAACCACCGCCAGCGATGCTACAGATCCACCACCCGCACTCGCCGCCCACCGCCGACGACGATCTCGACTCGCCGACCGACTCCCTCTCCGCACTCGCTCTCAGCTTAGAAGCGACTGACAAAGCCTCACACCCTACAAACGCACCCGACGTCAAACAAACCACACGCCCAGACCTGCACGCGCGCTCCTCGACCGACCCTTCCCCCTCCTCGCTGCTGCAGGACTACTTCGCCCACGCGCAGCCCCGGCCCAGCAGCAGCAGCAGCAGCCACCGCAACCGCTCGCCCTACAGCCGCTCCCACCTGCGCTCTCGCAGCAGCGGCGCGGCGGCCCTGGTCGCGCCCCCGATGACGCGCGCGCATAGTCTGCCGCCGAACCCGCACCTCAGTCGCACGCCCGAGACCCCCACCGCCGCAGGATCACCGTCGAGCGGTTCTGCGAGCCCGGGCGCGCCACCACGTAGCCCCCTGCGCACGCCCGCGCGTGTGCGCTCGCCGCTTCACGAGGAGGGCGGGTATGCGGCCCCGCGCAGCCCGGGGTTCGTGACGCAGGCGGGCGCAGGGGCGGGAGCGATAGAGAGTATACAGGAGGACAGCGAGCTGGATCTCACGCCGCGACACCACCAGGATACGCTTAGTCCGCTCCCGCAGGCACCGGCCATGGCGTCCTTCACGCGCAGCGGGAGTCTCCGCCGACGGCCCGCGAGTCCGCTGCACAGTCTCGCGCAGGCACCAGTGGCCACCAGCTTCTCGCCAGGGATGCTGGACAGTCATACGCCTAGTCATGCTTCCGCGTTGTCGTCTGGGAGTAACTCGCCATCGCTCGCGCCGCAGGCCACTCCGGCCAGATTCCGAGACGACTTCTACCCGTCCCTGCACCACTACGCCAGTACCTCCTCGGTCAGCAGTATGCCCTCCACGCCCACCTCCGCGCGCTCCCGGTCGCCCTCGATCAGCTCGCTGGAGACGCTGGACGAGGCGCCGGACATGGAGAGTGAGGCAGCGGAGGCGGACCACATCGAGCGGCTCAAGTTGGCGGCGGAGCGGCAGGAGCGGTTGGAGCGCGGCGAGGACGACAGTGAGGGGGGTGGGCGACGGAGGAGTAGTCTCGATACGGATGGGGGAGGTCGGCGGGTCGGGTTCGGGTTTGGCCGGGCGGGGGGGAGTGGGCGGGAGCGGAAGCGGTGGTCGATTTGCGGGGGCGAGCGGCGGGGGGATCTGGATTTGGAGACGATCTGGGAGGACTGATGGTCGACACCCGTCGGCGAGGACACTACGACCTGCGATCGCTTGCGCAATGCCATGCTGCTATTCGGGAGTTAACGGCAGCGGCGGCAGCATCATTCATCATCGGGAACAAGGACTGGTCCGCTTTCTCGGTTCATGCATTATACCCGGGACGACATTGGGAAGTCGTCGAAGCAATTGCATCATGGGGACACGAATTAAGGCGCAATGCCGGGTGTGCGTTGAGACACCTGTGCATCTCCATAGGGCTAACAGCATTGACATGATCACTCACATACCTGTTCCAGAGTTGCAACGTCTATCGAGACGGGCATTGCAGCTCCTCGGCGCTCGCGAAACCGCGCACTCCTTCATCTTCGGCATGCCACTGTGATATCGCGCGAGTCATGGAACGAGAGGCGCTGGCGTTTAGCCGGAGCAGCCACAAGAGCTCCCAGTCAGGAACGACCTTGGTGAGCACCACGATACCCCGCACCCACTCCACCGCTCTCCATCCCACAGGCGACTGCATGCACCAAGACGGGTACTGGCAGGACCTCCACGTCGGCCTTGAAGGCCGCCTGGTGGGCTGGCTCGTAATGTTCCATCTTGGCCTACGACAGCACCAGGCCTGAGGAGGAGGTAGGAATGGCTTTGAAGACCAAGGCCGCAACAAGCAGACGAGATGGCTACAAGCGGGCTCGTTGACCGAAAGCACTTCGCTGGGAGGAAAGATGCAGTTCAGGGCACTCGCCGCCTTTGTAGCAGCCTGGCTATGGACTCCGATCGTGACCCAGAACCTGTCAACGTTCTATAACCCCATCATCACCGTACGTCAGAAGCCTCGACCTACCCCGTCCCATACGGATCCGTACTGACTCCACCCAGGGCTTCCACCCCGACCCGACGTGCACCTTCGTGCCCGAGCTGGACGACACCTTCTTCTGCACCTTCTCCAGCTTCCTCACCTTCCCCGGCCTGCCCATCTACGCGAGCCGCGACCTGGTCACCTGGAAGTTGATCTCCAATGCGCTCAGTCGCCCAGAGCAGCTCCCGGCGTTGGCGTTCTTGCCCCGGGGGGCTACAAGTGGGATCTATGCCCCGACGCTCCGGTACCGGGATGGGAAGTTCGTTATCTTGACTACGTTGGCTAATCAGGCGCTGTATCCAACCAAGTGAGCATGTCGAACTTTAAAGGCTTGTCTGATATAGATGCTGATCTGAGCCCAGCTACACGAAATGGGACAACTTCATCCTCACCAGCCCGGACCCCTTCAATTCCTCCGCCTGGTCCAACCCAGTCCACTTTGACTTCCCCGGCATTGATCCGTCGCCTTTCTGGGACGATGACGGCCAGACCTACCTTACGGGGTCCGTGGACGGCAAGACCATCCTACAGGCACCACTCGACCTCGAGACGGGCGAGGTGCTCGGCCCGCTGGTCAGTATCTGGAATGGCACCGGCCTGCCCTCCCCCGAAGCCCCGCATATCTACAAGAAAGATGGGTGGTACTACTTACTCACCGCTGAAGGTGGGACCCGGGAACGGCACCGATCGAATTTTGCCCGTTCGAGGGAGCTCTTTGGCCCGTACGAGGGCGACCCGTCGAATCCGGTGTTGAGTGGGTATCTGAGCGAGGACTACTTCCAGGCGGTGGGCCACTCGGATGTCTTCCAGGATGCCATGGGCCAGTACTGGGCTATCGCGCTCGCGGTGCGCGCGGGTTACAGCTACAACTTCGACCCGTACAACTCGATCTTCCCGATGGGACGCGAGGCCGTGCTGACGCCAGTAACGTGGCCGGAGGGGCAATGGCCGACGTACATGAACGTGACAGGTACCATGACAGGCAACTTCACACTGCCGCAGGGCCCCGTGCCCGAGCTCGGCGAGGGCGGGCTAGCCGAAGCAGACGACGCCATCGACTTCGCCCCCAACACCAGCGTCCCCGCGCACCTCTTCCACTGGCGCCTCCCCGTCGCGAAGAACTACGCCGTCTCGCCCCCCGGCCACGCCAACAGTCTGATGCTCCGCTCCTCCGTCCTGAACCTGACCGGCTTCGACGCGGACTCCACGCGCGGCCTCGGGCAGACCTTCCTCGCGCGCCGCCAGTCGCACACGCGCTTCCGCTTCAGCGTCGACGTCGCGTGGGAGGGCCGGCTGACGCGCGAGCAGAACGAGGTCGGCATCACGGCGCTCATGGACCAGGCGCAGCACTTTGACCTCGGCGTCGCGGTGCTCAGGACGAACGGCACGGGAGCATTGGCCCCGCATATAAGGTTCCGCGGGATCAGCACGACGACTTACAGACTGCCGGAGCGGTTCAAGTACGTGGACGAAGCCTTCCCACTCCCTGCCGCGCTAGTGGGGGAGAAAGTCCGGCTGCAGGTCGAGGCGGTGAATACGACGCACTATGCCGTCTCCCCTGGCCTGGGTGGGTGCGAGGGGGAGACCGAGATGGTGGTCTATGGGTACACGAGGGGTAACTACTTGGTGCCGTATTACTCTGGTGTCGTGGTGGGGGTGTACGCGACGAGCAATGGGAAGTTTGGCGAGGGCGCGTTTGCGACGTATGTGAGCCGGTGGCGGTATGTCGGGGCTGGAGCAGGTAAGGGAGCTGCCGGCGGATCAGGTGCCGGTGTACTGGGATTGAGAGTACGGAGGCCTGTCAATGCTGCACCCACCCGTGTACCAAAACAGCCCGTCAATGCTGCTATGTCACCCTACCAGACCAGTAGCCTTGTACGGGCAGCTAATGGCCAGCTTACCTGGTACATTGCTACACTCTATCCGGTTAGAGCCAACCGCATAGTGCTCGTTCCCTCCTGGCTCACAAGTCCGTGGTGAACGCTCCGTAGATCACGCATCGCCACAGCGCTGAATCGACTGATGCCTTGCTCGCAACGAATGCGCTCTGCCCATAACGCGTCCTTCGGCCCATCTTGGCGAAAGGCGCCCGCTCAGCTCATGCGCATGGGCGTAACGCGATGCCCAGTGGTCTAGTCCCGTCAGTCCACCGCCACCGCCTCAGCCTTACCACGGCCGACGAGAAGGATTCCCCGCCCTTTCACAGCTCCTTCCGAAGCTATAGATCGTAAGACAGGAGCGAGACCCACGCCACGGAGCGCTTGTGGAGCGTGACGTGATCGATACGCATCAGGCCAGCCAGCCTGGGTGTGCCAGCCAGCCCTACATAGACTGCAGGCGGGATTGCTCCCTGCATGTACAGGCATGTACACTGGGGCCATGTATGGCTTGGCGACCACTACCGACGCAGCTGCGGACTGCGGTAGCCTTCAAGTCGGTCATGCTGGAGGAGCGTAGACTGCCGCTCCAGCTGTCGACGAAAGAAAGGTATATAGCCCGTCTGCAGCACGTCTGACATGACCGAGCCACGACGCCCCTCATACCGTAGTCCATCCCTCCCCCAGCACGTCAAGCCCACTCATCAATTCATCCATCGATCTCCCAACCATGCCCCAACTAACCTGGCTCGTCACCGGCTGCTCCACCGGCTTCGGCGAGCAATTCATCCGCGCCATCCTCGCGCGCGGCGACCGAGCCATCGCCACCGCGCGCAACGTCGCTTCGCTGCAGCCGCTCGCGGTCCTGGGCGCCGCGACGCTGCAGCTGGACGTCACAGCGTCCCTTGACGAATTGCAGAAGAAGGTCCAGCAAGCGGTGGAGGTGTACGGACACATCGACGTCCTGATCTCCAACGCCGGGTACGTCCAGCTGGGCGCGGTGGAGGACTTGGGGTGAGTAATCCCGACGCGCCCTGCCGCCCTCGCAGCAGGCACTCTTTGTTGCGGGCTCCGTTATCTCGCTGCCTGCCGCTGACAGAGGGCGGAATTCGTGTTTCTGGCAGGGACAATCTGATGAAGCAGCTGCAGACCAACACCTTTGGCGCGCTGAACATTCTCAAGGCCATCATGCCGCACTGGCGCGCGCGCGAGAGCGGCTTCTTCGTCGTGAACAGCTCGTACATTTCGTGGTGGTCCACGCTGCCGGGCGGGGGCGCATACGCCGCGTCGAAAGCGGCTCTCGACCGTACGTTGCCCCCACGCCTACCTTCCTCCCTCCCCTACTCCCGTGGCTGCTCGCCCTCCTCGTCGCTATAAGGGCAAAGCTGACGGACGAGGCGAGGCAGGCTAGTCTCCACCTTCGTCGCCGAGATCGCCGCGCTGGGGTACATCAAGACCCTGACCATCCACCCGGGCTACTTCCGCAGCGAAGTCGCGGCCGAGGGCAAGCACGCCGCCTTCCTCGCTAAGCCCTCGGAGCACTACCAGGGCCTCACGGACTTCGTGGCCGGCTTCCGCAGGCAGCTGCACGGGCACCAGCCCGGAGATGTGGTGAAAGCCGTTGAATTGACCCTTGATTTGGTCAGAGGGGAGGGCGTGGCGGCCGGAGGGAGGAAGGTGCCGGAGCGGATCTGGATGGGAAAGGATGCCTATGAGACTGTGAAGGAGCAGGCGGAGGAGACGCTGCGGGTGCTGGAGGAGTAGAAGGAGGAGATCCAGTCCACCGATGGGTGAAACTGTGCCCGCCGTTGAGGTCTGCTGGTGGAGCCGTATGGCGTGTCGTAGAGACCGGTCTTTCAGCCGAGCATACTCTTCTTCCGCCCCCGCATCCGCACGTCCTCGAGCCGGCGCAGCGCGATCTTGCCTGCTTTGCCTCGCATCCCGCTCCCCTCGCCCTCGGCATAAGCCTCGAGTACAAGCGGGAACAGCTCTTCTTCTCTCGGGTGCGTGGAGCCGAACGCCCGTTCCAGGACATAAAGGTCGACAGCGCGGTCCTCATCCGAGACAGACTGCGTTGCGAGGCCGAAGTCGATGAGTACGATCTCCCCCTCCAGACTGCTCGTCGAAGACGTAGCTGCAAGGTGAGGAGGAGGCCGCAACATCATGTTGCTCGTCGTGAGATCCCCATGCACCACACCGCAGGCATGTAGCTTCCTCACTGCCTCGCCCATCTTGCGCAGTAACCCCTTGAGCTGCTCCACACCCTCCGCTCCCTCCTCCCTCCTCGCCCCAACGGTGTCGTAGATAGCCACTTTAACAGTCCGCCCCTCAATCCACTCCGTCACCAACCACCCGGCCTCCCAATCCAGTCCCAGCACCGCAGGCACGAGCCCCTTCATCCCACCTACTCCTCCACCACCATCCTTCCCACCCGCACCTCCCTTCTTCGGGGGTTTCACCTTCCGGCCTCCACCCCCCGTCGCAATCCCCTCCCCAGATAGTCTGACCAGCACCCTCGCTTCCGCCAGGACGCGCGCGCGAGTCAGCCGTTTGTCGAGTGTAGGGTGGCGCCAGGTTTTTGCGGGGCGGACTTTGAGGGCGGCGGGGCGAGGGGGAAAGAGGAAAGTGGTGCGGTAGAGGAGGGACTCGGCGCCTTGGGCTACTAGCTCGAAGGACTCCGTGGAGCGGTCGAAGGGTGGGGGGAGAGGGTGGTGGGGGTGGGTTGGGGCGGGGTCGGTGAGTTCAGCCATTGCAGATCAGCTGGTGAATCGCGTTCGGGGCGAGACGCATTGTAAGGCTTATGGGCATCGTGAATGACAGTCGCAGATTGGATGTTTAGCTACATGTATGCACCGAGAGCCTGAGGCTCATCAATCCTACCTCATATCATCCATCTTTGACATATGGTCAACCACAGCTCACAGTACAATTGAATACACAAGCGGCACCCCGAAGATGGCCAACCCATGGCCCCCAGCTACCGGCCTCAGCACCCCCAGCGTCCCCCGCCCCGACGTCGTGCTCCCCCTACACGCCTCCACCCTAATCCACGCGCCCGCCGACCGCGTCTTCGCCGCCGTCCTGCGCGTTGCTGACTACAACCTCTGGAACACCTTCTGCCCCCGCGTCGACTCCCCTTCCGCCACACTGTCGAACGGCGACAGCTTTACCTTCCACGTCATCATGAACTCGAGTAAACCCGGCAGCTTGACAGCGACGGGGTTAAAGGTGACGGACGTCTCGACGCCGGAGCAGATCAGTGGGTATATCCCGCGAGAGACGTTGAGCGGGGATGGATCGTTTACGGCAGACTTGGGGAAGGTGTATCGAGTGGCATGGGCATCCGAGGGCGGATTTGTGTCGCGGGGACTGAGATCAGAGCGCTTCCATGAGGTCATCGTGTCGGGGAAGAACGAATGTGAGGTCAGGACGTGGGAGTGCATGGGAGGCCCGCTGGCGTATACGGTCAAGTGGCTGTACAAGCAGACGCTTCTGGACAAGTTCCAGCTGTGGTGCGAGGATCTGAAGAAGTACTGCGAGCAGTAAAGCCGGACTCCCACCAGAGTTGATGAAGAGATCTTTTAGTACAAGCAGGAGGTCGAGTCTGGTGGACAGTGACCCGCGATCCCGACATCGCCTAATCCACCTCACTAACGCATAAGGTACACATACTTCCGGAGGCACGCGAAGCGGTTAAGGAGGCCTAAAGGGGGTTCCCCAATGCCGGGGGAACGGGCGGGTCGAGACAAGGACTTCGGCCATCTGGGCTTCAAGGCGGAGAGCTCATCTGGTTTTAGCGGATGGTCTGGGGGGTTTCCACAATGGCCGATTTGCAGTATGCTGCCTAACTTTGGCCAGGGGGCGGGACAGGAGGAGTGGGCGGGCAGTGGCTATGGCTTGAACTTGGGGGGCTTGTGGATCTGGTGCTTGGGGGCCAGGATCGAGTCAGCTGTGACTGAGAGGTCTAGCGAGAGGTGCGCAGCCCCGACATCACCGCGGGTGTCGGGCATCTGAAGGAGGAGGAGGCGAGGATGAGAACTTTCCAGTTGTCCGCGAGGAGCACTTCTCTGTCGTGGTGGTTGGTCTCGAGGGTGGGCCTCACCGTGGACCCGGCCCTCAACCCTCAGCCAAGCAATACGACGACCCAGCCGATTCTGTGGTCAGATGGTCCCGGGGTGCATGCCGTGCCACGCCAGGCTGCAGCTAGAAGAGATGGCTAGTGCAGTCACCGCTAGCTATAGCCATGGCTGCACTCGTATCACGAGGCTTCGCGATCGACCGCACAAGCCACCTGGCAGACTGCATCAAGCAATCGCTCAAGGTTTCTCCGCTCCGCACCGCACCAGAGGACCTTGGCAAGCATCGCATCCGGCGCGGCCATCCCCCTTCCAATTGCTAGGAAAGAGAGAGTCCAGCAATGCTGAGTCTAGTCTGGGGCGGAAAAGCATGTGGCGTGCTCCAGACGTAACGAAGCGGTACACGTGATACGAGGCGCCGTGCCAAGCAAACCCGCTTCGGAGACTTTCCAGGCCATCTGCACCCACAGCCCTTAACGCCGGAGTGCCGTGCCAGAACCCGGGGCTAACACCACACGTACATGTATATTGGGCTGGACTTGACGCATACCACACGGTAGTCCCTCGCCAATACCAGGGCCACCTCACTGCCAAAGTCAGCCTGACTCAGTGTACACCCGAACTCGCCCCTTACACCTCAAACCCAACGATGACCCACCAACCACCTAACCCTCTTCGCGGACTTCCACATCCACCCCGCCCAGATCCCCGCCTGGAAAGCCGCCCACCGCCCCGTCTGGGCCGCCTGCGCCCGCGAGCCGCGGTGCCTGCTCTTCGACGTCTTCCACGACCCCGCCGACGTGGGGCACTCCCGGCTCGTGGAGGTCTGGGACGCAACGAGGGAGTGGTTTGAGAGGGAGCAGTTGACGAAGGGCTACTATGCCGAGTTGTGGGAGGCATCGCGGCCGACGTGGGAGCGGGAGGTGAGGATTGAGTATTGGGAGAGATTGGGCGAGGGGGGCAGTGTGCGGAGGGGGTATGTGGAGGGGGGCGTGTGGATGGATTGAGGTCCTGGCCGATACGAATTCGTAATCGCCGTGAAACGATTGGATGCTTTGCAATTTCACCGTGCCCGCGCACCCCAACGACTTTGCCATCACTCGTCAAGGTCTGCCGCTGTCCCCATGCCAGTTGACGTTGTCATTGATCGAGAACAGACCGTTGTTCTGATCGTCCGGGTCGCAACTCTCGCACGACCAGCCGTACCGGCCCTGCGGCATGCAGCGCAGGTTGGCGCACTCGAGGTGGTACCAGACGCCGCACTGCAGAAAGGGTCAGCATAATGCAAACGTCACACGCCGGGTGTCGTCCTGTATGGGAACGAGAAGATGTGTGAACTTACGTCCCGGTTGCAACACTGGATCATCTTCTCCAGATCGACCGTTCGTGTGCGGACGCCGCAGCCCTCGCAGATGGATGTACCTTTCGTCGACTCCTTCGACGCCTTTGGGTCTCGTGGAGCAGACGCGATGCCGAGGGCGAAGTTGGAGATCGGCGGTAAACCTTGCGTCTGGCGTGGAGGCTGCCAGGGCAGATGTGAAGCCGGTGTGGCTTTGACGAAACGTGGCCCAGCCGGAAGCCTCAGCGCTGCCGGTGAGATTGTGTCGGGTTGATCGGTCCGCTGGTCCCTGTTCGGCAGCTCTCGAGGTAGGGCTGCGCTAGAGTCTTCGGCTCGGCGGTCGTGATGTATTGCGCTCGAGAGACGCGCTCCCTCGTCCTCGACCTGGCGTGATCCTGTGCGCGCCTGATCGTGGACGAGATCAGTGGGCAGGTGGCTCGAGCCCTCCGGGTGCGTCGCCATTGCTTCGGGCAGGGCAAAGTGAGCTCTAGTGATCTCGTCGGATGTGTTCTGGACCAGCCTCGCGGATGAAAAGGCGCCAGCCGAGTGGTGTGGATTGGGGCTCGTGTCGCTGGCTCGGTGCCCTGAGCTCTCGAAACGTCCGTCGGGAGTGTCGTTGTACGTCTTGTAAAACCGAAAGAGGTTCCGGGGCTCGGATGGCATCGGTTATGATGACAAAAGTATAGTATGAAGCTATTGTTCTAACTTATTCAGTGTAGAGAAGTCAAGTTGCGGGCTGTGCTACGTTTAAGAGCGCGCTTGACAGCACTAGCGCGTTTGATGTCGTTCAAAGCACTTCCTTTTGGAAGGTGCATGCCGTCAAAGACGTTTAAGCTGGAGATTCACAGGTGTGAAAGGGAACGGACTGGCTGAGACCCAGCCCCATTTTTGCAATCACATTGACTCACTGCAACGCCTTTTCGGCTCGAGAAGCGTCGGAACGCTTGGAGGGCTCCTTGGATGGGTTGCATGCTCGGGGTCTCCACGACCATCAATCCGGCGGTCGAGAAGGCGACCAGTGGGGGAACAATATTCAGATAGCGCTCCCCATTTGATTTTGTTTGTTATCCACGGTTTTCGATCATGAGACTTTCGAGCCCAGTGCCGGACCTGCAAGGCGGCACATCGCAAACATGGCAAAGGGACTTTGTCAACGCCAGACTCCATTGATAGCCACAACGGGGTGTGCCATGACGGCCTTCCCGGGTCCCTTAGTACCAAGCGAGCCTTTTCCAGCGGTCTCCAGCCCAGGACAAGGGGAAAGGCTTGTCACTAATCCATTGCCAGTGCCATACCAACCCGCGAGAGGACCTGGGAGGTGAAGCCATCCAGGGTCGTGGTAGCGGGAGCTCAGCGGTCATACATATCATCTCAGGCACCTACTCGGATCCCGAGGCGACGATTGCCGCTTCTGTACTGTCGTGGGCTGTGCCGGCGACAAGTAGGTAGGGCGCCTTTCACCACTCCTCAATGCGGAGCGGATAGACGAAAACCATTCGTGATGTTGAGCAGCTGGAGTGTTCAGCCAAAAAAGGTTAGCGGCCGCTTTCATTCATCCCATCCCGTCGGCAACGACACCTCATCCTCCCTCCATTCCACTCCTCGACTTGGCACCATTTCATTCGGCCAGCGGTGAATACTTGCGGTCCGCGCCTCGGGCTACCGGAGTCGTCGGCCATTGGTGCAGCGATGGCAGTCGGTGTCTGGTACCTTACATCCTGTCACCTGTTGAACTCTCGACAACAGCCGCACTCCCGACCGCGCATTTAGCCGCTAGAGACTTCACGCCGTGCATTCAGGAACAATTGTCGCCAGGTACCCCTCTGGACAAATTGTTCCGTTCGTGACGACGCGAAGTGCATCGACGACATGGCATTGTACTTGAGGACGGGCACGCGCTGGTCAGAAGAAAGGTAGGAAGGTAGGCTCTGCTTCACGGTACTTCCCCAACACTACCTCACGTAATGCTCCTCTCCAAGCACCTTGCGGTACTCGCGCCCCTCGTCGCCGGTGTGTTGTCCAACCCCATCGCCTCGCCTCCGAGCTATGGCGCTCCACCCAGTTACGGCAACGGCAGTGTGGCCATCTCTCCTAACCCCACCAATGGACACTGGGTGGATACGTGGACCAGCATGCCTCAATTGACCGAGTTCGCCAATCTGCCACCGGCGCCATTCGTGAGCCAAAGCATGCCCCTGGAACTCATACAACAGGACTGACATGATTCGCAGAACTCGACCAACCTCGTCTTCTACAATAGCACGATCCGCCAAACCCTCCGCACCACTCTCACCGCGCAACAGATCCGCATCCGCCTCTCCAACGCCTTCGGCCTAAACGACTTGCCCATCACGCACGTCACCATCGCCCTCCCCATCGCCGAGGCCGGCCAGAACCTCACCGGTGCCTCTGCAAGCAACACCACCACCCTCCAGACCCTGACCTTCAGCGGCAACGAGTCCATCATCATCCCCGACGGCGCCCTCGCCGTCTCCGACCCCCTCAACTTCCCCACCCAAGCCGGGCAAATCATCAGCATCTCCATCTACCTCCGTGACGGCCAAGCCAGCAACTTCGTCACCAGCCACCCCGGCAGCCGCACGCAGATCTGGCTCAGCGCCGGCGACTACACGGCCGCGCAGAACCTGACGGACATCAGCACGAACACGACCTTCCACTGGTACTTCCTCTCCGCCGTCGAGGCCTGGCTGCCGCCCCGCGACTCCGCCTTCGCCGTCGTGGGCGACAGCATCACCGATGGCCGCGCGAGCTACAACAACGCCAACGGCCGCTGGACGGACCTCCTGTTCAACCGCATGCAGACGTACGGCCCGACCAAGGACATCGCCGTCGTGAACCAAGCGGCCGGCGGCAACAGGATCCTGATGGACGGCAATGGCCCGAACGCGCTGGGCCGCATCGACCGCGACGTCCTGGCACAGAGCGGGATAAAGTACGCCATGATCTTCGAGGGCGTCAACGATATCGGCACAGCGGACAACACGACCGCGAATCAGACGTTTACGGGTGACAGGATCATCCAAGCCTACCAGCAAATGATCACGCGCGTGCACACCTTCGGCATCCCCTTCTTCGGCGCCACGATCACGCCGTTCGGGGTCTGTAACGGGACGGCCGTGTGCTCGAACATCACGGCGCAGGCGTACAACACGCCCGAGAGACTGGCGACGCGGGATCGGGTGAACGCGTGGATTCGGAACAGTGGGGCGTTTGACGCGGTGATCGACTTCGATGCCGTGGTGAGGGATCCGTCGAATCCGGAGCAGTTGAACCCGATCTATAATTCGGGGGATTATCTGCATCCGAATCAGGCAGGGTACTATGCGATGGCGCGGGCGTTTCCGTTGGATGTCTTTGCGAAGTATCAGGATGGTGTGAGCAGCTTCACATAGTGACAGGCAGGTAGCGCGACATAAGCATATCGATGGGAAGTCCGGGTCTGTGCTCAGTCTCAGGTTGGCGGTTGCTTGTCACTTTACGAGATCGCAGTCCGGAATACTGTGAGGCGATTAGCTTTCGTCGGCCTCATGATGTGCGACCTGGTGAAATCTCAAGCGCGCGCGAAGGATATCAGAACATTGGGCCCGGTCAAGGGCCATCTCATCAAGGCGAACTTGTCGCTATGTCGACCGTCGTGAGATAATGTAGGAGATCATCAGAGAAGAAGCGCGGGAAGGAGAAGGTATGCAGGAATCTCGGTGGCACGTACCTTGTGCGAGCGCTTGTCCAATGCGATTATTGCCGGGCGTTCGTCGTCATCGAGGGTCGTGATCAGAGGTGCTGGTTGCAATTGCGGTGTGAGATTAATCTCCACGCGCAAGCCACCACCCTACCTCAGTTGCTAGACCGGACATGCCGCTCATGCAGCAGCCATGGAAGGTAGTGGCTGATGGAGATGTGTTCACAATCGCCTTTCGCTACCCCTCGCCCTAGCTACTTAGCATGGCGTGCCCGCGGTCTCACGCAGTCTCGGTGTTGTGCGTCAGGCTGTCCGGAACTCCCATCCACACCCACTCGCAGCTCATATCATCGCTTCCGCCTCTCTACGACTGAGCCGAGCCCGGACCCCGCGAGCCCTTCGGCAGGCCGGTCCTGAACCCGTTCTTCGCCCGGCGCGGGATGGTCTTGAGTGTCCGCATGCGCCCAGTGCCGGTGGTCTTTCTCCGCTTCGCCTTCTCGCTCCAGTTGTCTATTGCGGCATCATTAGTCCTGCGTCTCATAGACCCGGTCGTCCCTTCTCGGTCGTGCGTGGTTGCGGAGGTGGGGGGATGCCGTACACTTCCTGATGCTCGCGCTCGGGTATCCGCAGTTGGCGCAGGTGTGCTTCTGGACGTGGAGAGAGCGTTGTCCTTCTCAAAGTATCAGTGTCCCGATGACCATCTCCTCGCCAACGTGTATCCAAGCGTACCGCAACGTCTGCACAGAACGTGCGTCTTGTTGTGGCGCTTTCCGAAGCTGCCCGTTCCCTTTGCTGCGCAGCTCGTTAGCCCCCTGCCAGTCGCCGTATTTCGTAGCTCCGTTCCATCGACGTACTCATGTTGGCGGTGTTTGGCGAAGGAGATTGATGTGGTCGTGGATGTGCGTCTCTCGCCGGCTCGCAGCTTCGATGTCGTCGGCGCTTGCGAAAAGTCTGGCCGATGTGGGCTCGCTTGGTGGGTGCCAAGCGGCACTAGTCCTCGCATGACTCGCGCCCATGTCACGACACCATGTGTGACAAGCGCGTCCTCATTTCATTCGTGCACCTCCCGGCATGTGGTTGAGACGCTGGCAAGGCACACTATCTCTCAGGGTCTGCAACAGCCAGGTCCGTAAAGAGCTCGCACTTCATGGCGCTATTCCTCACGACTTCGGGCGATCAGCTGATGGCTAACAAGACGAGGACGGCCGAAGGATCGTTGAGGTCGCTCGAGAAGTCGGAGTGATTCCCGGTCGTGCGTCAATGGGCATCGATGTACAACGCTTTCCTACACAGTATCGCTACAAGGGTATCTCAAGAGCGCCGCTCCCGGCGATACGGCCAACAGCCCGCCAGGAACACTCCAAACGCTGTCCAACGCGGATCTCTGGAATCCAGAACGCCGCTTCCCCAACATCCAGTGCAGCCTCCCATGTTCAATCAAGGCCCTGTCCAACCCACGACACTGCAAACGATACCAACGCCTCCCGCATCCCCACTCACTCCGCCGCCCTCATAGCCGCATCCTCCGTTCCATGCATCTCCCTCCCCGCCCCCTGCCGACTATCCACGCCGCGCCGCCCCTCCGTGCCCTCCCCGCCCCCCTCCTTATCCTCTTTCCTCTGCTGCTCCGACCGCCGCCGCACCTCACTCAACCGAATCGGCGGCGTCCGCCTATACCCCTTCCGCTGCCTATTCAGCTCCCGCTCCAGCGCCGCCGACAGCCGCTCCAGAATCCACTCGGCCTCGGACCGATTGCCCATCAGCGGCGATTTGTTGGACAGCCAGGACCAGTCCAGGAGATCCATCGTCGTGAGTCGGCGCGGCTGCTTGCTCTTACTGTCCGGGTGCCGTCCGAGCCGCTTGTGGGCGGCATGCTTCTCCTTCCACTCCGCGAGCTCCGTCTTCCGGCCCACCACGCCGTCCGTCTGCGCCGTGTCCGCTGCGCTCTGCTCATCGGGCGCTGTGGGACCGCCGTCACCGGGTGGGCTGACCTTGCTATCGACGTCAGAACCGGGTTTGCTCTCGCGCGCAGCGCCATCATGCACCGCGATTGTCTTCTCGCTCTCCACGCTCCCGGCAGTCCGCAGCGGCGCCGGCACCAGCACATCCGGCTGCCGCTGCCCGGGGAAATCCTCCGGATCATCCTCATTCCCCATCAATTTCAGGTAGTACTCCCACTCCCCCCACGCATACTGCTTCGGCGGGCTTGCACTCAAATCCTTCTGCAGATTGCGGCACTCCCGCGCCAGCACGTAGTGGTAGAACTGTACGTCCCGCTCCAGCACATCCTCATGCGCCTCGGCCTCGGTCCGGTCGCCGTGCGGCTGCCGCCGATCGTCGGCCTGCATATGCGTGTCCAGGCGCTCGGCCACGCGGTCCAGCATGGCGGCCTCGTGCGCGTGCGCGGCCTCGCGCTTCGCGTGGGGGATCGTGTGGCCCGCGGGGACATCGCCGAGGATGCCCGGCGGGGTGAAGCGCTGCATGCTGTCGCGCGCCCACTTCGCCAGGCTGCCGGAGACGGCTTTCGCGCCCGCGCGGAACCCTTGCTCGCCGGGGAGCACGGTGATCTCGCCGATGAGGATGGTGAGGTCGGAGAACCACCTGACGATCGTGTCGCCCATGTTAGAGATGAGGATCGTCAGGGAGGGCACGGCGAGGAGGGACCAGAGGACGAAGAAGGCCCGGCCGGCGTTGGAGTCGGGGTGTTTGTCTGGGATGGTCAGTATCGAAGTGCTTTCTCGGGTGTAACGGCAGACTCACCCCCGTATCCAATCGTCAACAAGCAGACGTACGTAAAGTACACGCTATCAAAGTACGTCCACTTCTGGTTCTTCTCCGCCACCATGAAGATCGCCGCGCCCACCAGCCAAAGCGTCAGCGCAAACAGCAGCGATGTCGCCAGCGCCATGTACCTCCTTTCCCTTTCAGCCGCCGCCTGCACCTTCCGCATCACCCGGAACTCCTCCTCCCGCCTCTGCGCGGGCGAAAGCGAAGGGTCCGTGTTGAAGTCCGCCTTGGCGAAATACGAGATCTGGATCGTCTGCCGCCGCCCATCCACATTATGAATGGCGTGGTGCCGCCGCTTCTCCGTAATCCGCGCGCCCAGCTTCTCCTTCCCGCGGTCCAGGACCAGCGAGCGGATACTGCCGACCACCAACCCGACCATCAGGATGCCGCCGATGGCGAAGGGGATGAAGAGCGCGCGGCCGAGGTTCGTGACGGGGGAGTAGTCGCCGAGGCCGACGGTCAGTAGAGTGACGTTAGCCCAGTAGACCGCGGTCGTGTAATTCCAGTTCTCCACCTTGTGGAAGACGAGCGCGCCGAGCAGGATGTAGGCGATGAAGAGCATCGTCTGCAGCATCAGTGTGCGCTGCGAGGTGGTGAGGCGGAAGTCCTTCTCGTAATGCCCCTTGACGGCGCCGTAGACGGTAAAGCACATCAGCGTGCCGATGACAAGATACAGGATCGCGGCGAAGATGGCATAGTAGAACGCCTGCGTCAGCGCGTGGTTCGCGCCCGGCGCGTTCGGCCCGTGGAGCCAGTACGTCGGGGACGCGGTCAACGCCACCATATCGACGATGAGCAGGATCCCCGCCAGCAGGAAGCCAGAGATGGTCATGGGCTGCGCGACGGAGAATTTCACCCGCCGCGCCATGTTCAGCAGCAGCGTCGCGTTCCCCGTCAGCGCGCACGCCAGGCTGATGACGTTGATGGCGATCAGCCAGGGCGGGTCCGGGATGGGCGTGCCGTGCTCCTCCGTGTTCAGCGGCGGGATGTATACCCGCCACGTCGTCGCCAGGGCGCAGACGCTGAAGCCGTTGGCCATCGGGCCGAAGGTGCCCGCGATCAACGGGGACGCGGTGCTCGCGAACCACCAGTGCGACGGCTCGCGGTAGTCCTCCTCCTCCTCCTCCTCGGCCTCGGCCTCTTGCTCATCGGGGGTGGGCTTGCCGGCGTCGTCCTCGACATCGTTGCCGGTGGCCCCCTTCACGTCCTTCGAGGCGGTCTTGACGCTATTGTCCAGGCCTGGGTCGATGGTCGACATGTTTGTGTTGCTGGTAATGTACTGATCCTAGACCTCTCACCAGCACCGCCCACCTCGTCAGAACGATACTGGCGGCGGCTTAGTCGGATGCGGCGAGTCGACGGAGTGGTTGTTACCAGGCATAACACCTCAGACTCCTCCAGTCATGCGATAGGAAAGAAGACAGGAAGCGAGACGCGTGGTTTATGAAGGCGATGGCCTGGGAAGTCGTGCCCTGAACTTGCATGTGATCCCTGCTTGCTTTGACTTTCCCCACAGTCTCAAACTTGGCAGTGGAAATAAGCAATGACGCTTGATGGACCCCTCGGAACCGTATTTCATACCTGTATGGCCGCTACATGTACTTACGGAGTACTCAAGCATATACATATATGAACCGCTGAAGAGCTAAGGCATGCGGCCACAGTGGCGCAGGTGGTACCATCTTCCCCCGCTGGTGCTCGCCAGATACGATGAGCATATAATCTAGCAGCTCCCACCATGCAGTATCATACACGATCGTCACAACCCACGCCCCCCCGAGCCTCTTACACCGTCGTCCACCTACGCTCCCCCCCTCACAGCTCCCCCCTCGTCTCCTCCGCCGCCGCCCCACCCTCTGGCGCCGCCGTATCCGCTCCCCCAATCCCCTCCTCCTTCCTCACATCCCCCTCCACATCGACCCGCGGCGGCATCGCACTCGCCTCCCCCTCACCGCCCCCCGTAACCGGCTCGGGCGCCTCCGCAAGCGTCCCCGCGACGCCCTGCCCTTCCTCCGGCGGCACAACCTCATTGTAGATCTCTCTCCCCTCCGCATCCACGACCCGCGTGCGCGTCTCATACCGCGTACTGAAACTCACACTCCCCTCCAACGCCTTGACCTGCGCCTCGTCCAGCAGATTCCCGTTCTCATCGCGATACTCGATCTTCTCCTCCGTCACCGCGCCCTGCATGGCCTGCGCCCCTAAGCCCTGCCCGGGCGTGACCATCACATCCAGCTTCGGATCCTCCGCCACCGGCGGCGCAGGCCCTTGCAACGCCGGTCCCGCCCCGGTGGGAGCCGCGCCGCCGGCTCCGGTGGAGTGCACAGCGAGGTTGTAGTCCGCGTAGGAGTCGAGGAAAGTATTGCAGTCCCAGTCCCAGGTCGTGAACAGCTTCACGCGGTTACACTCGGCTTTCGTCCACGCGTTGCCGTACGTGAGCGGAGCGTACAGGCCAAAGACCACAATGCTCGCGCCCAGGAACACGACGGCGCCTAGGCGGCCGACGAAAGGCTTGTCTTTGAGCGTGAAGGAGCGCCCGCCCCCGCCACTGCCGCTGCTGCCGCCGCCGAGGAGGGCGGGGAGGGGCAGCACGACGCGCGCGGTGGCGAAGTCGAAAATCTGCGCCGTGGTGAGGATGGCGAAGTAGAGGGCCGGGAAGTAGTGGTGCAGGAACAACTGCCTGTGAGTCGATCGTCAGCAGTGCACCTCATCATGCCCATTCGAGGGAGGGCGAAGACGTACCGCTGCATGAGGAAGAACGGGAAATAATGGAACCCCCACCCCAGCACACTGACCCCGACTTCATAGTCGAACCGCCTAAACACCGTCCCTGACGAGTAATCCCCACAGCTGCTCTGCCACCTCAACACCGCCAAGCCCTTAAACAACAGATAGACCCCCACCGCCACCGTGCTCCCCCACCAAATCAACGGATTCCCAATCAGATAAATCTGCCTATTCTCCTTCCCCCAGAAATTGATCCCCCTTTTCAACACCGGCCAACTCCCGGGCCGCGAGTCCCAGGCATGCGACTCCACCAACCCGGCGTTGGTCGTCCACATCACGCGCTGCAGCTCCCAGAACTTCCCCAGGAACCCAGGGTGCCGATAGTTGACCTTCTCCACCTGGGCCGGGTCCTGCGCCGGGTGCGTGTTGCTCTCGACGTACCACACGCTGTTGGGCAGCGTGCCCTGCTTCGCGCACGTCACCTCCTGCTGCTCGAAGCCCCAGTCGGGCAGCTTGACTTTGTGCGAGAAGAGCGCGCAGCCGGTCATGATGTGCACGAGGCGGAACTTGGTCTGGATGGTGCGGAGGCGGGATTTCGCGGCCGCGCCGTCGGACATGCTAGGGAGGATTTCCACGCGGAAGAGGTCGTTGGCGTCACCCTCGAACCCTTCGTAGCCGTAGGCGGACACCTCGTTCTGCCAGTCCGCTTCCGTAATCGGCGGGCGCACGTCGTGGGAGTGCAGGCGGCGGTCGGTGACGATGTGGTAGAGGCGGATGAGACTCCCGTCCTGGATGTACTCGGGCTGGACACCGTCCCACGCCAGAGGCCCCGGGATGGATGTGTTGCCTGTCGGGTCCACGGCCCAGTTGACGGGCTGCGTCTGGTTCTCGAGCAGGAAGACGTTGTTCTCGTCCTTGTGCGGGTACAGCGTGATCTGCTGCTGCTTGGACCCGGCCGGGTACATGTGCGCGTGGCTGTGCAGGTAGCCGCCCTGCGTGGCGTGGTGGCGGAGCGAGACGCGGGCGCCGAAGGCGACGTCGGCGGGGACGTCGGCCATGGCCTTCGAGTTGAGGGTGGACTGGAACTCGGAGGACATGAAGCCGTCGCCGTCGCCGGGGTTCACGAGGCAGGTGAAGTGGATGGCGAAGAGGGCGAGGTAGAAGGTGATGGGGAGCACGATGAGGCAGAAGATGCGGGCGGAGAGGTGCTTGAGCCAGAGGCGGGGCGGGACGGAGGAGGAGTCGCCGAGGAGGGTCCAGAGTTGCAGCGCGGTGAGGGAGCCCACCCAGGCGATGGTGAAGAGGCCGACCCACTTCACGCTGGCGGTCGCGCCGAGGCAGACGCCGGTCGAGGCCAGCCAGAACCACCAGGAGGGCGTGAAGGCGTGGGCCGGGCCGAGCTCGTGCTGGTTCGTGAAGGAGACCCAGGACAGCGCCGTCAGCGCGGTGAAGATGATGAGCGGCGAGTCGAGCAGGATGAGGCGCGACTGCGTGACCAGCCCGTTCTCGAAGATGACCAGCCCGGCGCCCAGCGCGGCGGACGTCGTTTTGCACCCCGCCGCCTTGAGAGTCAGGAACATGGCCGGGATGGTCAAGACGCCGCAGATCGCGGGCAGCAACCGCATGGCCACATACGGCACCCCGGG
>JAWDJV010009399.1:0-69329 GCA_033119285.1 Teratosphaeriaceae sp. CCFEE 6253
ACCCTCCCATGCCACAACGCCCGGCTTTGCACGCCTGCTGATGCCCCCCTGGTTGACCGAGGCAGCAACCATCAATGGCCAGTCTCACACAAAGCAGGGTCACCACACTGCATTGAAGAGAGGGCCGCGCGCGAGGCAGGCTGTCGTTGCTACTTCCGGGTCCCAAGAGGGAGACGACGCTGCGATAGACATACCTGGGCCGGTCGCCGAGGTCCTCCTTCACACACGGGGGAGACTACGCCGCTCGCACCGCTCTCCCCAATCAAGCAGCACGGGCACGAGACCACATCGAGGAGATGACAAGCTGGGATGCCGCGGGACGGGACAATCGCACTCGCAAGTCCGACGAGCGATGTCGCAGCCGTGGTCAGCCCACCGGCGCATGTACAGTACTGTCGAATGGTGGGGCGAAGGATCGATGGTGATGCTGCATACATGCAGGGCTGGTCTGCTAGAGCGCGGACGCCGAAGCAGTCATCAGCCCATCATCAGTCGACGATGAGCCCACTGTGGGACGACGATGGATGAGCTGACCATGCCGCGAGATGGCTTCTCACCTGCCAAGTCTCGTCTCTGAAATGAGGATGGCGGAATTCAAGAAGCGCATTGGCGAAGACCGCGTAGATTGGGTATCTCGTGGCGTGAGCCAGGCGTGCGCGTGGCGAGCTGTCAGATCCCCAGAGAGGCATACCGCCGATGGACAGCGGACTGCATTGGGTGACGGCAGCGATCGCTCAGGCATCCCCGGCAGATGACGATGATGCAACGGGGTTGACCGTCGAGGATTGTGGAGGTGGCCCGGTGTGCGTGGCCTGATCCTCAGCTGGCTCAAACGGGGTGTATCGTGAGCGTGATACGTCTGTCATCAGTGCGGAGTGCCGCGGTACCTGCATGCGTACATACTCTCCTGCAAGAACGTGCGCGCCGTCGCTGCATGTGCCTTAGCTTGCGCTGCAAAGGTGATCAGCCCTGTGGTGTGCAGTAGCTCGGCCGCTCGCCGGCGACCTTACGTAGACCGCAGAATTCCGTTTGAAACGGCGGACGGCATGGCTTACCGTGCCTGGCCAAAGGAATGGAGTGGAGTGGAGGTGCGGTGCAGGATGTCGGTGAGAAGGTGCGTATCCTATGTGGGTGCAGTGTATGCACTTGGCGTAGGCGGGAGTGTGACAGTGTGTGTGTGTGTGTGTGTGCGTCCAGAGCGCCATCATATCCGCGAGCGCAACGTCTCGCCCCCGGCACCGACGACACTACTGACTGAGGGAACTGCACCGCTTCCGCCCCAGCAGACACGCTCTTCCCGAGTCACTACAGGAGAAGTGCGAAGGAGCGAAGCGTTCAGCTCAAGAGATTTGACAAGGTTACCATATACATAAACATTCGCTAACGACAGGTATCGCGCCCCGCATGACCCATGTGCCTGCGCCGCGCCCGTGCCCGAGAGTCCCATCAGATAACGCCTTTCGTGAAATGCCCATGGAGCCGGAATCCAAGGAGATGCCCGATCTCTGCGATGCTGCAGGGCCTGCCAGAGATTACAACAGCAGTCCGCCCGCCAATCGCGTCCCCCTTCCCTTCGTGTTCGTGATGATAGATAGACAGATAGATAGATGCCCGTGAGCCGGTGGTCCCAGCGTGGGTACACGCCCCGGCAGCGTAGATGGGAGTGAAGCGTAAAGCACCGCGAACCAAGAGCGGCGGAGTGGCGCGGCGGAGGGATGCGCCGCCCTAGTTCCGCCGCAAGTACAGCACCAGCCAGCCCAGCACGCGGTAGCCGAAGATGATGCAGATCATGATCCCGACCCACTTCCCGGTGGAACCCACTTCATACCCATAGCTCTGCAGCACGCCATTCCCGTCGATGAGGCACTGGTCCGCGAGCGCCGTGTCGTACAGACACGTGCAGCCATTCGGCGCCGTCTCGCTGGGCGCGCAGCTGAAGGTGCGCTTGCCGAACTCGTTGACCATCATGCCCTGGAAGACGTAGGACTGGTAGTCGATGTAGTGGAAGACGTACCGCCAGAAGGGATTGAGCGCGTGCGGCGCGACCATGAACCCCCCCGTGCACATCCACAGGCCGTTGGCGAAGGCGGTGCCCGCGAGCGCGACAACGAAGATGGGGATCAGCGAGCTGATGAGCACGACGAGGGACTCGGCCGCGATGAGGTCGAGGAAGAGCCACATGACCCAGGTGAAGAAGGCCTCGGCGGTGGGGCGGAAGTTGGAGAGCCAGTAGGCGACGATGGAGAAGAGCATGGCGATGAGGAAGAGGTAAGGGATCCCCGTGATGAAGTTGGCGACGAGGAAGGAGGTGGGCCCGTAGAGGCCGTTGGCGCGCTCCTTCATGAACAGCGCGCGGTCCTCCAGGAAGGCCGGGATGTAGGCGACGGCCATGAAGGACATGAAGGCGCCGCCGAAGAAGATGGCGTTGATGAAGGCCTGGATGTTGCCCTGCGTCGGGCTGAGGCGCAGCCAGACGGTGCCCATCATGATCGCCAGGCCCATGTACATGGCGATGCGGATGCCGTAGGCGATGATGTCGCGGTAGGACTTGATGAAGGAGCGGTGCACGAGCGCCATGGGGATGGCCAGCTTGCTCGCCCGCTCGTCGCGCGTCCCGGCGTCCACGTCCGTGTCCATGGAGTTGCGCGCCATCTCGTCGGTGAGCTCGGTGACGGTGGCGGAGGCGAGGCGGGACTTGTGCCAGGAGGAGTGCACCATGTTCAGCTGCTGGTCGACCTCGCTGCGGTCGCGCGCGAAATCGGTGTTGACGAAGTCGATGATGAACTCGGCCGGGTTCATGTAGAGCGGGATGGGAAAGCCGCAGGCGTCGAAGTAGGGCTGCACCTCGGACACGGGGCCGCTGTAGGCGGTGCCGCCCTGGGACAGCAGCAGCAGCTTGTCGAACATGGCAAAGGTGGACGTCGACGGCTGATGGATGGAGGCGATGACGATCAGGTTGTGCTTCTTGACAATGTCCTTGACGAAGGAGACGACCTCGAAGGAGGCGGCGGAGTCGAGACCCGACGTCGGCTCGTCGAGGAAGAGCAGCTTGGGGCTGGTGATGAGCTGCGCCGCGACACTAACACGCCGCTTCTGACCACCGGAGATGCCCTTGCGGATGGGCGTGCCGATCAGGTTGTTCGCCTGGCCCTGCAGCCCGAACGCCGTGAGCAGCGACTGGATGCGCTGGATGCGCTCGAGCTTGCTGACCGTCTTGGGAAGCGAGAGGCGGGCGGCGAAGTTGAGCGTCTCGCGCACGGTGAGGGAGCCGACCAGGGCATCCTCCTGCTCGACGTAGGCGGAGATGCGCCGGAAGGTCTTGGGGTTGGCGGCCGAGCCGTTGATGTAGATGGCCGCCTTGACGTTGGCGTTGAGTGACGCGGTGCGGTGGGCGAGCACGTTGAGCAGGGTGGACTTGCCCGAGCCGCTGGAGCGTTTGTCAGTTGTCTTCGCCTTTGTTCAATCTCCAACCGCCTCGCTTACGAAGGTCCCATGAGGGCGAGCAGCTCGCCCGCCTTGACGATGCCATTGATGTCGGAGAGGATGGTCTTGGGCTGCTGCGACTGCCGATCCTTGACCGACACCGTCACCCCCTTCCACCCGAAGCTGCGGATGTTGGTGTTGGTGAGCTGGGCGTAGTCGCCGCCGATCATCTTCTCAATGTCGGACATCTTGTCGTAGCCCTTGCGATCCGGGATCGCGCTGATGGCCGCCACGGTGGGAGTGTGTGTGCCGGTGCACCTTTGTTGCGGGACGCGGGGTGCGGTGGTGACTGGGGAAGAAGCGGCGCCGCGGGTACAGCGAACAAACAAAAGCGAGTGAGTGAAGCCTGGCCCGACGGCGTGGGTCGAGTGAAACAAAGAACGTCTGCCTGATGCCTCGCAGGTGTGTGTGTGATGGGAGGAAGAAGAGGGTGGAGGGAGCTTGGACGGGCGATGGGGGGGAAAAAAGGAGAGTCAGTGCGGGACGGCAGGACGTGATATCGAGCAGCGCGGAGGCTATCCGACGGGGGGGAGACACGGGTTGGGGGGTGAGGAGGCTTGCGCTGCTGCTGCTGCTGGCCGACGGGATAAAGAGGGCATGTCACCCTCGCCCGCATGACCGTTCCCACCACGCTCCTGTGCTCTGCTTTGCCCTGCGGCCCCGCCAAACCTACCGCCGCGGTCGAGAATCGCGGTATCGCTGCCGTCGCTCGAACCGAAGCCCAAAAACGCCAAGAGGCGTGGTCGATATGATGACCAGGGTGCAGCGCCGGCGCGACGCGCGACCCCTGCGGCGCTAGCGCACATGATCCCTGCGTGTGAAACACCCCGGCGGTAAGTGGCGGGGCGCTAGGCAGCGATCGGCAGCGTATGAGCGCTGGGACCTGCCTTAGGGCGAGAGGGTGTGCGACTAAGAATACATGTATCCGCCGTCCAGGGGCAGCACTCCTCCTCATCTTCCCCTTCAGCAGAGCAGAGAGCGCGTTGCAGCGCGGCCGGCCGAGGTCCCAGTGCATGTCCGTAGAACAAGCATAAACGAACAAGGTTTGGGAGGACGACAACGCCCATCTGGCGTCTCGTGACGCCGCGGGCCTGCCGTCTCACACGATTGCACGGCTCGCCGCAGCTGGCCATGATGATCCCCGCCCCCCCCCCCGGCCAGCCGCTGATGATGACCTTCTGGCTGGCTGTCACATCACCGTCGCGACGCCGTGCCACGCCGCCCGCCTGCACCTCCCCGTGTGAGCCGTACCAAGACCACCGACCGGGCTGATGATGATGATGACCTCTCGCCATCCGATCAGGCCATGCCGCGCGCGTCCGCCGGTGGTGCACGGTCGCGATTGGGCGAGCGGCGAGGGCCCTGTAGCCGCGAGGGGGTGCCGCGCTCTCGCCCTTTCTCCCTCATCTCACCCAATCTCGCTTCAGCTAGAGTGATCGACTGCCGATAGGCCACGCATCTTGGTTCGCCGCTAGGCCGCACGGGGGCAGTCGCGCTGGGCCGTCCGCCCGCCGATCGCTCCCCATTCGCCGGGGACACGCCGTCGACATCTCCTGAGCCACGGCGCGGCGTGCGGCGGCGCGCTCGCTGCTCACCATGGCACCCTCCGTTATCATTACGGTATGAACATGATGACCTGCGCGCGGCTGATGGTGAGTCTACAAGTACCGATAAACTCTCGCTCTACCTGCAGCGCCGCCCAGCCAGCCATGTGTCGTGCGACGCTGCTGTCCGGGTACGCGCAGGCTGGCCCACGTTGCCACCGGTGCTCGCCCCACGGCCGTGACGTGCGTACCGGAGATCCCAGCTGCGCTGAAAGAGAGCCGCGCAAAGCGGATCGGAGAGGTAAGAAACTCTCAGGAATTAGTTTGCTAGCGAATGGAGTCCATCAAGTGCTCTAGCCAGAGGTCTGACGGTCGGGGAGTTTAAAGTGGCTTCAGTAGACCGCCCGAAAGGGTCATAGTCCTGTCGCGCCACGCCCATGAATAAGTCTGGGCAGGCCGCGACGGGGATAGCGTTGCTCGTCGCCAATCACAGCGGCGGCTGGTGCCATAGTCCGCAGGAAGCCAGACCAGAGCTCCCCTTCTCTCGCGGCACCTGGCACCTCGTCAGTAGTGACCGCGGTCGTCTTTGTCCGGGGGGCAGACTCTCTTCAATTCGCCGTGGCTTTGTTCGACGAGTCCATCCGCATCTGCTCTCTTTGTTAGGACCCCGGCATCGCATTGGAGGAACGTGGCAAAGGGACGGGAACTGGCATTAACTCGACATCACCATCTGCACACTACGCTCGCTCTTCGCTGGACCATGAGCCGGCCGCGATTTTGAACACCCAGCACAGCACACCCCTGCGGCTCCGACAGCGGAAACCCCCCATTGCGATGGACATTCCCGCGCACCTCCTCGACGCCGTCCACACGACCAGCAGCGCCGCCGACGCCTCGCTCCCCAAGCGCCTCAAGTCCGTCGGCGCCGCCTCCGCCAAACGGTCCCCGAACAGCGCGCACTTCTCCAGCCACTTCCAGGCGCCCTTCACGCCCATCGACGACCAGTCGTCGGAAAGTGATCTGGAGCCCGAGGACTATGCGACGGACTACACCACGCCCGACGCCAGCGAGATGCCCGACGATGTCGAGGAGTTTCGGGATAGGGAGTACCCGCAGTTGAAGGGGAAGACGTACATGGATCATGGGGGGACGACGGTATGTATGGGCGGGCCAACAAGAGGGTGGGAGGCGCGCCGTTTACTGATGACCCTGCGCACAGCTATATGCAAAGTCCCTGGTGGAAGAGTTCTCGGCGGACCTGATCTCGAATTTATATGGCAACCCGCATTCGGCCTCCACCCCGTCTGCGCTGGCGGGCCACCGCGTGGACACCATCCGCGAGCGGGCCCTGCGCTTCTTCAACGCCGACCCGGAGCACTTCGACCTCGTCTTCGTCGCCAACGCCACCGCGGCGATCAAACTCGTCATCGACTGCTTCAAGGACCACGCCGCGACGAGCAACACGCCGGTCTGGTACGGGTACCACAAGGACGCGCACACGTCGCTCGTCGGCGTGCGGGAATCGACCAAGATGCACCGCTGCTTCTCCACCGACGAGGAGGTCGATATCTGGATCAACAGCGGCGGGTTGGGGGGGCCACGGGCGAGGCAGCTGGGCTTGTTCGCGTACCCGGGGCAGTCGAACATGACGGGGCGGCGATTACCTCTGAGCTGGTAGGTGGCAGACGATGCCTGAGACAGTGACGGGAGTCAATACTAACGTACTCTAGGTGCGGGCGAATTAGGAAGTCGTTCCACAAAGCCGCCACATACACCCTTCTAGACGCCGCCGCGCTCGCGAGCACCGCACCCCTGGACCTGTCCGACCCGGCCACGGCCCCGGACTTCGTGGCCCTCTCCTTCTACAAGATCTTCGGCTTCCCCAACATCGGCGCGCTGCTCGTGCGCAAGGACTCGGCGCACGTGCTGGAGAGCCGCAAGTACTTCGGCGGCGGCACGGTGGAGATGATCATCGCCGTGAACGACACCTGGCACGCGAAGAAGGACACCTCCATCCACGACCGGCTGGAGGACGGCACGCTGCCCTTCCACTCCATCTTCGCGCTGGACCACGCCATGAACGTCCACGAGCGCCTCTACGGCCCGAACCCGATGAAGTTCATCTCCCACCACACCTCGCAGCTGGGCAAGCAGCTGCACGACGCGCTCGCGCACCTGACGCACGCCAACGGCACGCCGCTGTGCCGGATCTACAAGGACGACAGCGCGGTCTACGGCGACCCCTCCGCGCAGGGCGCCACGGTGGCCTTCAACGCGCAGCACGCCGACGGCGCGCTGATCCCCTACGAGGACATCGAGGAGGCCGCCGACGACCGCGGCATCTTCGTCCGCAGCGGCTCGCTGTGCAACCCGGGCGGCATCGCGACGTACCTCAACTGGTCGCCCGCGGAGATGAAGGCGGCCTACGCCGCGGGGCACCGCTGCTCGAACCCCACGCAGGTCATGCTCGGCAAGCCCACGGGCGTCGTGCGGGTGAGCCTGGGCGCGATGAGCACGGCGGGGGACGTGCAGACGCTCATCCGGTTCCTGGACGACACGTACTGCCGCGGCGCGAACCAGGCGCGGCTGTCGATGCCATTGGGCCAGGGACTCCGAACAGCCGCGCCCCTCTCGCCGCCGGCGTCGCCGGGACGCAATACCGCCGCCGCCGCGCGGCTCCCGCCCCTGCATATCCCGCACGCGCTGCACGTGCCCCCCGCGCACCTCACGCCCGCGGGTCCCATCCCGGACCCGTCGACCAGCCACGACGCGGCCGCCGCCCCTGCGGACAACGCCCACCGGGACGCGACGGCCCTTCCCCCACACCAACCACAACAACAACACCACCACCAACAGCAGCAGCAGCAGCAGCAGCAGACCCCGCCCGCCATCGAGCCCGAGCGCGCCAAGTACCCGCCCTGGAACCCGCAGGACTACATCAACATGCGCCGGCCCTGGGAGGAGGAGATGCGCAAGCAGAACCCGCGCGCGTACAACTACCACCCTGCCAACGCTGTCACGGGCGCCGGGGGCATGGGCGCAGGGGCCGTGGGCGTGGGCATCGGGATGGAGATCAAGGTGCGCGAGCTCGAGGACGCGGGCGCCTTCGCCGCCGCCGCGCGGGGCGCGACGCCGACGCCCAGCGTGAAGGCCAGGAAGTTTGGGAGGAGTGTGGTGAATCTGCTGCGGACGAAGTCGCATTTCGCGGACGGCAGGTACGAGGCCCCGTAGCCGGAATCCCCGTGCGAGAGGGGAGAGATGGCGTTCCTGACCAGTGCTGCAGGGGCATCCCACCGATCCCGTCGTCGCCGCTGCCGCCGCCCGGCGAGCGCGGCGAGCCGCCGCCGCCGCCGCGGACGCTCGCCGGGTCGGAGCGCTCGCGGAAGAGCATCGAGAAGCAGCAGTTCCAGCGGAACGTCGACTTGCTCGGCCTGTGACACCACCACCCACCCACTCTCGGTCTCTCTCGGCGGCAACCCACGACAGCGCGCGCCCGACACACTCGTTCTGGGATCTTTTTTGCTTGGTTAGCAGGGCGTTTCCGCGTTTATTGGTTGTTGGGGCGGGCCACCGGGGCGGGGCATCTTGTTCACGATACCAGGATGGTTGGTTTGGGTGCAGCTTGTGTTTTTGGGGACGGGGAGATTGGGGCATTCCTTTGTGCATATGGGGTGCAGGAACCACCGCCACTACTGGAAGCGCCATCGCGCGCGTTGTATATCTACTGCACAGAGACGGCATGGCATGGCACGGCACGGCGGATGTTGTATATAGTCGCTTGCGTGCTGATAGGATCGAGACCGACGAGGTCGGGGTGTGTAAATAGGTAGCTTGGACGCAATGAACATTACTGTTCCAAAGTCATCATGCTGCGCGTGCGTCTTGATGGGAGCATTCAGCGATCATGCGCTGGCAGTTGACGAGTCCCTCAAAGCATCCCCGCTACATCTGCGACGCATACACAGGGCTCTACGTATGTCGAGCATGTGCTCGGACGGAGAGATGGGACCCTCGACAACGGGACTCCTCCCTCTTCGATCAATCGCCTGACGACAGCTTCTGCCGGGTCACGTACATCAGGCCAAGCCTTGGGTACCACCGACTCACAGCCTGCCGCTCGCGACCCGCCTATCCAGAAACGGACGACACAAGCTGCCGCCGAAAGGTCGTGTGATGAGCAGTGGCGGCCATGCGTGGACGGCGGCCTGCAGACACGCACGAATGTCCCGCATCTGCCTCTCTCGTCACCAACCCAAGCCATCGATGTCACCCCGCCGCCTTCAATCAAACCAAGTCTGCATATGATCAGCGAGTGAGGTCGAAATGATGGCGGACCGCTAACGCAGGTCAAGTCGCACCGCATCCCCCCCCCCCGCCCTTCTGAATCCCGGATCCTGCCTTCGTGTCCGGATCCCTGCGGGTCGCACACGATGCGCGGCCGACCAGGTAGGTGGGAGGCTGCAGCGCGGAGGGGCGGAGCGGGGTGGTACGGGAACGGTGCAGGCCTGCACGACAAGCTAGGACTGGGGGAGCTGTGGGCGGCGTGGAACGTTGTACGGAGTGGGGTTGGGGACGTCAGGCGTTGGGATGGGGACGGCTGGCAGGGCGATCTACCCACTGTGGCAGGAGGAGAGGATGTGGCAGGTGGGGGGCTTGGGTAGGAAGGTCGATGGTTGACGATCACCCGTGACGAGCAAGCGCGAGACTGGGCTGGGCTGACCTGACTGGGTCAAGACGTCCCCGCCCCATACTGTCCGGCCCATGGACTGGCCCCCGTTCTCATTGACCAGGCCTGGCTGCCGGTTGGAGACTGGCATTTGACGGGCGTCAGTGACGGGGCCACTGCCATGTCGTCGCTGTCATATCGTCACTGCCTTCCGCACAGCTGCTGCGTTGGACAACTTCAGCCAAAGTCTACCGGTCTGACCTCATGGCGGTTATAGTAGTAGAATACGCCTTCCTGGATTGCAGTTCCTTCGTCCGGCCGTCGAAAGGGTCGTGAGCTTGAGTCGGTTGTGAGCGGTGCCGCAGGTTCAGTCCAGGGCTCGCAGTCCAGTCGGTCAGCGGTCAACTCACAGGCGACCACTGGCATGCTGTGAGGTCAGTGACGCGGCGTACGCCTTACGCATACCACGCACCAAGCCGTACATATGGCAGCTGCGGAGTCACTCAACCTGCGCGGGCGTATGGTATGGTGAGGCAGTCTGGACCTTGAACAGGTACTGAACCTGTAGCGGCAGCAGCAGGGGCTCTTGATCACACTCTCGCCTGAAACCTACCTACACTCACTTACCAGCCCCCTCACATCTTCGCCTTCAAGTTCAAATTGATATGGATGCTCTTGGCCTGCACATACTCATTCAGCGCCTCCTTCCCGCTCTCCCGCCCAATGCCGCTCTGCTTGAACCCGCCAAACGGCGTCTGCACAGCTGTCGCGAAGGCCGCGTTGATGCCCACCGTGCCCGCCTCCAGCTTGCCGGCGACGCGGAGCGCACGCGCGATGTCCGAGGTGTAGACCGTGGCTGCAACACACTCGTCAGCATGTGCACGGCGACGAGGTTTGCGGGATGGAGCGGAGTCAACGTACAGCCCAAACCATAAGTGGTATCATTCGCCATCGCCAGCGCCTCCTCCTCGGTCCCAAACGTCTTCACGCTGATCACCGGCCCGAAGATCTCGTCCGTGTACACCTTACTCTTGACATCCGGGTTCAAAATCACGGTCGGCTGCACAAACGTCCCTTTATCCCCCATCCTCCTCCCGCCCGCCAGATACTCCAGCCCCTCCGCCCGCCCATCCTCGAGGAACCCCATGACGCGCTCGAACTGCTTCTTATCCGCCAACGGCCCAAACGCCGTCGAATCCAGACTCGGATCGCCCATCTTCTTCTCCGCCTCCAGGAACGCCGTCTTGATCGCCTCGATGTACTTCGGCGCGATGCCCGTCTGCACCAGCACCCGCGACGACGCGAAGCAGATCTGCCCGCTGTTCCGCAGGAAGCTGTCCGACGTCTGCGCGACGACGTTGTCGAGGTCCGCGTCGTCGAAGACGAGCGCGGGGGACTTCCCGCCGAGCTCCAGCGAGACGTGCTTGAGGTTCGACTTGGCGGCCGCGGCCATGACCTGTCGCCCTGCAAAGGCGGAGCCCGTGAAGGCGATCTTGGCGATCTTCATGTGGCTTGCCAGCAGTGCTCCCACAGGGCCAGCGCCGGTGACGATGTTGATGACGCCTGGCGGGAAGCCGGCTTCGTTGATGAGGTCCCCATACGCAGCCAACGCCAGTGGTGATTTCTCCGACGACTTGAGGATGAACGTATTCCCCGTCGCCATGGCGGGCCCCATCTTCCACGCCGCGAGCACATGGCTGCCGTTCCACGCGCAGATGCCCGCGCACACGCCCAGGGGCTCATACTGCACGATCTTGTACGTCCCGTCCTCCTCCGGCGGGAAGCTCTCGCCCGCGACCTTGCCCGCGAAGCCGGCGTAGTACCGCCAGATGGCGATCGGGGCGCGGATGAAGTTTCGCGCGACGGTGATGGGCTGGCCCATGGCGGCGGATTCGAGCTTGGCGAGCTTGTCGACGTTGGCTTCGAGGAGCGACGCGAACTTCAGCATGATGGCCGCGCGTTTCGCCCCCGAGGTGTCGCGCCATTTGGGGAAGGCGGCCTTTGCGGCGTCGACGGCGCGGTCGACGTCCGCTTCCGAGGCGACTTGGACGGCGTCCGTGACGAGGGAGTCGTCGTTGGGGCTGTAGATGCTGAGGGTCTCCCCCGTGGAGGAGGGGCAGTAGGCGCCGTTGATGAAGAGCTTGGTTTGGATGGACATGGTAGTGGCTGGTAGACTTTCCTCTTATTGAATGGGTGGGAAGGAGACGAGAGAGTAGGAGAGGCCCGAGGAATGACTTACGTGCGCGGCTTACCTGGGGACATGACATGTACGTGGTCAGGCCACGCCCGAGGTCTGTTGTTGTCGTCCGAGGAGCTCCTCATGATCCCCGCACAGGTCTGTGCCTAGCTCAGCTCATCTTGCTGCCCTAGAACATCAGCCACCCTTGGTCGGCTGCCTAGAGGGTGTGCTATGAAGCCGCGCAGGGGCCCGCATGCAGCCGGAGGACAGTTGATAGATTGATCAATCAGACACGGACGATTGCAGGCCACGACGGATGGTGCGCGGTGTCTGCGCGCCGTCGTTGCGAACTGTATCTGGGCTGATAGACACGTTACGAAAAGTAGACGGCGTTACCTTTGAGCATCATGAGCGCCTTGGGGTGCTTGGAAGTTCGTCCTGTGGTCAGTGGAATGGGGTGGTCGCGCGACACAGGAGTCTTGGAGAACGTCATGGGGCCTGTGCTTGGCGGCGGCCTCCTTCCTAATGGGGAAGTGATGTGAAAGCACCCGGACAGCATATAATCGAGCATTGGGAGCTGTTCCCCCACTGCTTCGCACTCCGCTACCAATATGGATTACTCCGAGAAACCCAGCCCCGTCAAGCCCCGCATCATCATCCACGGCGGCGCGGGCAACATCACCCGCCAGAACCTGCCGCAAGAAGCGTACGAAACCTACCGCGATGCCCTGCTACACATTCTCCATTCCGCCAATGGGTTTCTGGCGAGGCCTGGCGCCACCGCCCTCGATGTCGCCACCCACGCCGTGACCCAGCTCGAGAACAACCCCCTCTTCAACGCCGGGCGCGGCGCAGTCTTCACCCGTGCCGAGACGCACGAGCTGGAGGCCTCCGTCATGGTATCGAAAGGCTACCGCAAGCGCGGCGTGGGCGTCATGAAAGTCACTTGCGCCAAGAACCCGATCCTGCTCGCGAAAGCCATGCTGGAGAAAGGGGAAGCGGATGATGGGGGCGGGGCAGCGGGGCATGTGCAGCTCGAGGGCGCGACGTGCGATCGATTGGCGCGGGAGTGGGGGCTGGAGTGCGTGGAGCGGAGTTACTTCTGGACGAGGCGGCGGTGGGAGGAGCATCGCAGGGGGTTGGGGAAAGTGGACGATCGCGAAACCTATGTGGAGCACCGGCGGAAGGCGGACGGAGGGGATCAGAAGGTGGGTGGAGATCAGTGGCTGAGTGTGGGCAGTGAGCCCAGCTGGGACGGGACGGAGTACCTGCCGCAGGGCACCGTGGGCTGCGTGGTCCTGGACAGCACTGGCGCCATCTGCGTCGCGACTTCTACCGGCGGCCTCACCAACAAGCTCCCTGGCCGGATCGGCGACACGCCCACCCTCGGCGCCGGCTTCTGGGCCGAGGAGTGGCTCACCCAAACCCACGCCCTTCAACACACTCCACACCTCTCTCCGCTTTCGTGGCCAGCCATCCTCACGTCCTGCCTCCCAGCCCTATCCGGCTACCTCCCACTCTCCAGCACTGCCGACGCCGACGACAGGCTGACCGGGGACCTCACCCCGCGCGCCGTCGCCATGTCCGGCACAGGCAACGGCGACTCCTTCCTCCGCCTCGCTGCACTCCGCACTGCGGCCGCGCAAGCCCGCTTCGCCTCCGTCACCCCCTCCCGCAACCTTCCCACGCCCACCTCCTGGCCGTCAGGCGGCATGTACCCGCTGCAAGACGCCGTTACGGCGATGGCTGGACCGCATGGCGCACTGCAGCAGTCGGCCGGGGAGAAGTGGTTGGAGTCCGGGGAGGGCGAGGGCGGCATTATCGGGATTGAGATGACAGGGGGCGTGGGGCGGATTGTGGCGGACTTCAACTGCGGCGGCATGTTCCGGACGTGGGTTGATGATCAAGGGCGGTCGAGGATGGCGGTGTTCCGAGAGGAAGGGCGCTGATTGATCAATGCCATCGTCGGAGTCTCACCCCATTAAGATAAGGTCGCTGTGGCCCTGCTCCTCCGACGCACTCAGCACCTGTCCATCGCCGCCTGGGTAGTCGGATTCTTTGACTTCAGGTGCGGCTCGGCGGCGCTCAAAGTACCGGGCCACGGATCTGAGCGGCGACTGCACGCACAGCAGCCCCTCCAAGCAGCTGCCTAGCCGCGGCTCGCCCTGCAGTATCAGCTGCGCCACTTCACCGGCTCTCCCGCGATCACGCTCGAGGGTTGGCTGTGTCGCACGGCGGACGGGACTCGCATCCCCCAGCTTGTCGTATCGCAAGACAGCTTCCTGGAGTCCGATGGCGGTCGTGAGGAGCTCGATTTGGAAACTCCAGTAGTGCACTAGGATGCCCGCGATTGGCCCGCAAGAGAACTCGAGCTGGTTGGAGTTGTTGGTGTATTCGGGTTTGCACTCCGTGTCTCGGGTGTCAATTGGCTTGACCACCGGATCACCTGCAGGCCAGTATAGCGGCCCCGCGATGGAGAGTTCGAGGGTGTAGAGCCAGTCGTCGAATCGGCGACGTAGATTGGAGATGTCGTTCAGGAGGTTCAAGCACTGGTCGATGACTTTGTTCGCAGACAAGATTTCGGATCGCGCCCCTGCTAGGAGACGGTCTGCGGCTTCTTGGTGGCCAGGCACCTCAAGGCCCAAATCGTTGAGGCGGTCCCTAGGCGCCTTCTCTCTACCCATAAACGGGATCCGGATCCACTCCGGCTCAATGAGAAAGCACGGCCTCCGACGCTCAATCGCAACAAAGACCGCGATCCCCCGGAACCCGGAGAATGCCAACGCCATACTCGCGGACCGCTGCATCGCGCTCGGACCCAGCTTCTCCACGAAGCTTAGAGCCCCGTCGATGTGCGCCAGGTGCCCCGTGCCGTGGACGTCGACGTCGTTGATGTGCTCGAAGGCTTGCAGGGCGAAGGACGTGTACATGAAGACGTCACTTGAGCTCTGTCTCTCAAGCTCGGTCGTGAGCATGGCGCGGCCGAGGTGCTTGGTGTACAGGCCCAGGACAGCTGTATAGCTTGCCCGCGCAAGGTCTGCCAGACCGGCATTGCTGTGCAGAAGGCCGTAGTACAGCGCAAGGAGACTGAAGATCGATCGACTGAGCATCGGCCCGGCACCAGGGACCAGCGGGAGCAAGGCGCGGATGCACTTCGCAACGTTGGAATAGTGCACCGAGCTGGCGGAGTCAACTCGATCGCCACTAAAGATCCCCACCTCCTTCTCCGGATCGAACTCCGCCTGCAGCGCGGCATACGTCGTGCCCAGCAGCGCCCGATTCGCGGACAGCGCTGTGAAGTCCTTGGTGAGCGCAGACCGCCACAGGTAGCTCGCTAGCGCAGCCCGTAGACGCTCGATGTGGCGGACCGCGGCCTCGTAGCTTTCTTCCGGAGAGGTGCGCGCCAGTGCAGTGGGGTCCACGGAGCGGTTCCGATACGCTTCCAAGAGGGCCTGGCGTTGCGTCTGGAGCGAGAAGGAGTCCGTTTGCCGGTGAATGAAGAGGGTCTTGGATTTGGGACCGCTGCAGTCTCGGTTGCCGCGTCGACAGCGGCCGCATTGGGGGGTCTGGAGGTTGCACTGGAGGAGCTGGCTATTAGCTTGGCTTGCTCCATGCGAGAGGATGGGGGTGCCAGTTGAGCGTACCTTCTTACGCCTTTGCTTGCATTGGTCGCAGCGCTCGCTTGAGCCGGGGATGTGGCCTCCTGCCATGGATTCTTCTGGGATCGTGGCGGCTGTTACGGGCAGGCAATGGGTATCTGGGATGCTGTTGTCGCCGCCCGAGGCATCCTCCTCTTCATCGGAAGGTGGACTTCGATCCACGCCCTCCTGTCTCATACGAACGCTCACGCACGTTCCGGCGTCTATACGGGACCCTGGGACATTATTAGTCACCGCCACTTGCAACCGTCGACGTCGAAAGACACGCTGATTAATGAGATCGGCTACGACTGCTGCGATACACGTAGCGATCCAAATGCACGGACGTCATGATTAGTCAACACCTCGGCCATTACCAGGGCCCCGTCATACGGCGGGTATACGGTGAGGCTGACGGCCTTGATTACCTTATCATCAACGATATAGGCTGTTGGATGGAGACCAACTCCTTCCATTGACTAGGCTGAAGAACACAATATGCTTTCAATTGGCGGACAGCTACGCTTGCTCGGCATTTTAGCAGTGCCCATTCAAAGTCTATCTAATTGCATGCAAGACGGAGTAATAACAGACATACCACGTCATGCAGAGCCCGCGGCTCTCGGCCCTCTACAACCCAGCAGTATCCAGCGCTATAGAGGCGCCACCCCTGATGCAGCCGTGGAAGGGTCGACGGCACCACCATCCGTAACGATATACAGCATATTTCTGTCGTTGGCCGATCTACCATTGCATCGTTCACTTCCGCGTCAGCGCTTGCGGCGCTTCGAAGGCATGTGCTGATAGTCGTCGTCACTACGCTTCTCCGAGCCCTGATCCAGCGAGAGAGTCTGCTGAGCCGCATCGCGAATGTGCTTCTTCGCGGCCTGCTCGAATTCTTGGTCGGTGGCGATCTTGGGCTGCTGATTGACTGTCTTGACGAATTGCCCAGGCCTACCCACACTGTGCTCCCCTGGCTGGCCAGTGTTGACACCAGCTTTTTGGAGTATATCCGTTAGGCCGCTATGGAGACCGTCCCGATTAAATGGATCGTTCTTCGGGTGCCCGGCAGCCGAAGTCATTGACCTTGCTGATGCCGAATTGTATTCCAATGCTGAGGCCTGTGGCGAGCTTTCGGATTGAGCGCGATCATCATGTTGGCGCGGGCTGTAGACATGCTCGAGCGTGCGACGAGGGTCACTTTGAGAGCACGTATAGTCATCTGCGGCCTGGCCTTCCTGATGTTCGACCATACTAATCGCCGGTGGTGCGGCTGACAGAGGTATGTCCTTGGTGTGAATCGGGGATGCATGGTGCCTGCTATCGCGGTGTGTTTTGAGGCAGCGTACTGCAGCCGCGCCGAAACGATTCAGGATCGTGCTCAGTGACTTGCGCGGATGGTCTGTCGGATGTGACACTGTGGTGTCGATGCCAGGCGTATCACGGGCCTCACTCACGTTCCCGTGAAGTGCGCGGACATCATGGTCGTCTTCCTCGCCATAGTCAAGGTCCGGTGGCCAGCGTGGAGACCAGGATGGTCCTTGTCCTTGCGTTGAGCATCCAGGCCTTTGTAGGGATGCGGCACGACCTGTGATAGTCCGAGAGCATCGAAGGCGGCATCGGAGATGAACGCGTGATGCGAGAGGGTAGCGACATGATCCGCTCGCTGCCCCTGCCTTCGCTTCACCTCGTCCAACAGTGCGGCAGCTCGTGGCCGGCTTTCAGCCGCGAGCCTGGCATCCGCGCGCAACATCCAGCCGTCAACGAACATGTATGTCAGATCGTCGAAGTCGACGAAGGCAGATTTGTCACCATTGTAACTCCGGTGACATACAAGCACGCATGGTCCGGCAACGATGGTCTGTCACGACTCGCCGCATACACATGCATTGTGTTCTTCAGCTTGTGCTTTGGATATCCCTCAAGACCGCGGCCACTGCGCGTCTGGACACGAGCGAGTTCCAGCATGCCGTTACGGACCCTGGTGACAATGTGTGGGTAATACTTCTTGAGACGAGCCGTCGTCTCGCCGGTGCCGAGAAAGTATCGCGCATCCTCAGGAGTGATTGACTCATCTCCCAAAGGAAGATTCGCGGGACCGTAGATCAAATCGTTGATCTGGACTTCGGAGCCATGGATCTTGCATTTTGTGAAACCTTCTTCCTCGAGTCCGTCTTGGAGGCCAGGTTGAGCTATGTGCAGCTCGATTTGATGGCTGTTGTGGCGGACTAGCTCGGCATGTTGCTCCCCCATTATTGTATATCCGCTGTGCTCTTTTGTGAATGTGCGAGACCGGAAATGCTGCATTGATGGACCGCGGCCGTCTTTGTGACGACTTGAAGCGACGGAGCTTGTAGATTGTGCGCGACCCTCTCTCGAACCACTTTGGCTCCTCTGGAATGACTTTGATCGCTGGCGGAAGCCACTAGTATGATGCATTAGTCGCTCTGCAAACGACGCTTCATGGGACAATGACGGCTCGCGGCTACGCGCTGCTTCGGTACTCCGCGGAGTCTGCGTTGTGTTGCGTGTCATCTCTGAGGGCGCAGGTCTGCGCGCGTCGCTACCCAGTCTCGAGCCGGCGGCGGCGGCGGTGGCGGTGGCGGTGGGCTGTGGGCGGTCATATCTTGACTTGGACCGCTCACCTGTGAAAGAGTACGGATGCTGGCGACCGTCGCGGGGCCGTCGCGGTGTGAGAGAAGCTGTTCGGGGCACTGACGACGTGCGCCCGCGAAACGACTCCCTGTCTTCTCGATCCTGGCGCGCGAACTCCGCCATCGGTATGCAAGCTACCACGCTTCAGCGGGAGATCGCAGTGCGCGGCGCTGCGGTGTTGAGACCACTAGAGGTGCGGAAGCTCGCGTGAGCGTTGATGTTCGCCGTTGGGGATGACAATGACGGGGACTGAAGTGCACGCTCGCCACGTTGTGGCAAAAGGCGTGCCGGCTACAGGATCGTTCCCGCGGCGCGCGCGGCAAAGGCCGGCCGTAAGACGATTATCAAGCGGCCAAGGTGTGCACACCAGCGGTGCGAGCGTTTGGTATGCACTGGCCAAATGTGCGTTGACGCGTGGTGCGTTGAGTCGCAGGACGTCGTTGTGTAGAGCATGACAGTTGCTTGCAGGAGTGTTGTACAAGAGGCATTCGGAACACCTCCGTATGAAAGATGCTGTACTCGGTGCTTTGCCAGCACTCACAAGAATGCAGCTACTGTGAATGTGGACGGCTAGGTCAAGTTGCCGTTCTCAGCCCCTCGATTGCGTTGCCAATGCACAAAAGGCATGCTGGTCCATGGATCGAGCACATTGCGAGTTCACCGAACCACTGACACTGTTGTTGTTGGCTGCATGCTCCCCAGGCGCCCCGAGCAGATCCGAAGTGCGGCGCGTATTGCTGAAGGCCAATAGCGTCGGATTGGCGTACATGCGCTTGAGGACTGTCACATGCAGATCAAATTTCTGTGAATCGTCAAGTCTCGTGAGTTTGGTCTGCCACACACTCAATCCCTCAATGCGCAGAGCGGAGGCCCAGTATGCACAGTCCAGAGACAGATACTGTCAGGCCTATTCCGATGCTGGCTGGGGTCAACTGCACCCTCCACGCACTCTGTGCTGGGGACGGCCAGCGGTTGAGCATCATCAACCCACGCCGGGTCTCATCGCAGACCACCTTGTGCCTCTCGACTAGTTGCGAGTGTACCCATATGTCGCTCTCTGGTAGGAAATCTATATTCCAGATCCTTTCTTCATCAATTTCGATCGGTCTCGCGGGCCACGTGTCCAGAGGACCTCGGCCCTCTCCGGTGGCACTGGGATCCGCAACCTCGTCGCACCACTTGCTCACAGCCCTTCGGTGCCTTCCCTCGAATCTTGCCAGTATTTCCGCCGGCCTATGCGGCGACATGCTGCCAGATTGTCGGTCCGTGTCCTCATCGACGAAATCGTGACCTTTCGCGATACCAGCCTCATCAGTCATAAGAAGTCTCAGCTTGATCAGATACTGCGACACCTCGTTGAGCATCTCTTCTGCCACAATGCGATGTTCATCGTAGCGCTCATCAGAAGGGCCGGTTTTGGCTCCGGGATTCGCGGTCCAGAACGCGCGCCATTCCTGGCGCCTTATGACTGCTACATGCTCCAGAAGAGTTTCTTGAGTCTTCTCTTCGATCTTGAACCATTGATAGTCGCCCAGATCGGCGTCAATCTGAGCTTCGGTCAGCCGGTGGCTCGGAATGTTCTGATAGACAGACCGCTCACCGTCCTCGTCCCGGTCGAAAAGAGCAGTGCGTAGGGTGTCTTGCTCAATGCGATTTTCGGCCTCTAGAACAGGGGCAACGACGTCCAGAAACAGTTCGTTCTCCTGCATGTGCTGCTCACATTCCCGCCTTTCGACTTTGGCATTGGCTTCGCCTCTGCTTTGGAGCACAACCTGGTGAACATCGATGAGCCGCCTTGGCAAAGTCATCGAATCTGCCAGGCCGGTGGAGTGTGTCAGCCCTCGTTGCTGAGCATAGCCAATGTGGCGCAGAACCTCAGCAGCGGCATCGTCGAGCCTGCCGTAAGACCAATTGACCTGATATCCCGAAGTCTGCGCCTCCTTGCGGTCTTGTTCGAGGAGGCGAGCTCCCACTTTGGCTTTGTGTAGCGCATAATATAGCCGTGGTGGCAAGGCTGGAGCATCAGGCGGATCCGGCCGGAAAGCGTCGTTGACGACGGGTGTTTCCAGAGCATAGACCTGATTGGCTGCTTGCGGCAGCTTCTCCTTGGCCAACCTGTACTGCTCCCCGAGCTGCTCAAGAGCCATGGTCCGGTCTCGGAATTGTGGATGCAACACTTCCATGCGAGCCGCATTTGCCCTCATTCGAGCACGCTCCTCCTAGCTTTGGCCATGGACTCGGTCGAGTAGTGCCTGATCCACGCGGAGGTCGTCTAGATCTCCACTGATGATCTTGTATTCGCGCTCTTGTCGCTGGAGGCGGTACTTGAGCGCCCTCGCACCACGATGCTGAGCACAGCTGCGGTCACGGCCTCGAGAAATGGGCCGAATGCGCTGAAAGAGATGTGGCCGCTTCCAGTCGGGGACGGCATTGCGGATTCCATGTCGACCGCGTGCTGAGCTTGCAAAAGGCTTCAGATGGCTACCAGACGAATTTCCGATGGATCAATCGTGGAGGCCACGGACTCGTGAAGCTACTCGATCAGCGTACAATAAGACCATCGTGACCAATGGAAACAGTGCGCGACTCTTTCACAAGGGATCGCACACGCATTCGGCCGTCGCTTTGCGTAGTGGGTCCGTTGAGGACAATGAGATGTGGCTCCTCACCTGCGCCGACCGATCGTGACAAAGAAGATGGTTGCATGGCCTGGTGATGGGACATGCTACCTAGGGCCACGCAAACACGTCCATGCCGCTAGGCATAGCAGCTCCTTTGCGGCTTGTTGCACATGCAGCATGCCGGCCTGGCATTGCGCATGGGACACTTCCAATGCCGATGAGCCATGGTGTCGCGCATGTGACGAAACATATGAAGCCGGAACGTACCGTCCAGTGCGTAGGAGATTATGTACAATCGCAGTCGTGTACCTCAGGCGTCGTGCCATGACAGGAGTGGAGTCAAAACAGAGATGGCGCGCGGGCTTGGCATTGCGGGATCTTCCGGCGGCCTGCCTCGAGGTCGTCCTGTCTCACGGACCAGATGGTGGAGTCTGATTCATCTGACTTGCATTTCGTGCCGTGTGTATTTAAGATACGGATAAGATGATGAGCTCTCCATATCCGCCATACTCTGCTCCACCACTACCCCATCAAATGCCAGGCAGGAAGTAATAATCCAGCGGCTGCCCCAGCGCCACACACTGCGCCGCCTCCCCAAACGCGACCTGCTCGCTCGGCCACTGTAACCTGCGCTGCGTCTGACTTGCCGCCGTCACTGGCGACCACTCGCTCCCCGCCAACGCCAGCTCCCTTGTTGTGTTCGCATACCCCCTCACCTGCAAATATGCCGGATCCGGGTTAGGGTCGTGCTTCCACAGCCACGCGGCCCACGAGTCCATGACGAATTGTGTGAATGGTGTGTCATTTTCGTCACGCTCGGGCAGGCCCCAGCGCCGCCAGGTCCCGAAGACTTCCATTAGGTCGCCGCTGTGGCACTTGAAATACTCGGCGTTCGGGTCGCCGTTCGGATGGGCGGCGTCGGGAACGGCGTTGCAGAGGGCTTTGTTGGGTGGTGGGGGCCAGTAGGTGATCTGGTAGCTGCGGTTGAACTATGGCGAGGTGGAGGGTCAGTATACACTCTGGACAGACTCGATATTAACACCAAGACTAACCTCGTAGTAGTAGATCTCCGGCAGTGTCTTAGTCGTGGCCACGGCATACGCGGTGGACAAGTCGAGACAGCGGAACGTTAGATCGGTACTGACGCGCGCAGTAACGTTGAAGATGTCGAGGCTGACGTTCGCCGCCGAGGGTATCGGGAAGACGTCAGGATTGCTGACGACCGGCTCGAACGGCAGGGAGTTGTTGACCAGCGACAAGTTCAAGTTCGTCGTCTGCACGTAGTCCAGTCCTGGCGCGTCGTCGTCTCTCATGGTGCCCATGAGTAGAGGCACACGGTTGACATGGCCGGTGCCGTTGTACTCGAGAGCGGGCGTGATGACGTAGGTACCATCGACCACCACGTTGTTCGCGACTGTGGTGAGGTTCACGAGCGAAGCTGCATCGTACGCCCGCAGACAAGCCACTTGATCGTCGGCACTGCCGCCCAAACACCCGGTCAGATTGAGGATCGGTAGTGTCTGGGTGGTGAACTCCTGGTCCACGGTGAGGTAGTGGGTGTAGGACGGCGGAGACGGGTCGCTCTGCAGGATGGCAGCGGCGAACAGGCCTTCAGCTTTAGGCGATTGGAGCAGCGCTCTGACGGATCCAGCGCCTGCGCTCTGCCCTCCGATCGTAACGCGAGCCGGGTCTCCTCCGAAAGCGGCGATGTTGGCTTGCACCCATTGCAAGGCGGAGACCTGATCGCTGATCCCATAGTTGCCGTTCAATCCCGTGCCATTGCCACCCACAAGCCATCCGAAGTCGCCTAATCTACTCACAGTCAGTACCCAAGGTCTGCACAGAGCTGACTCCAACGCACCGGTAGTTAATGGTAACGACCACAACATCCCCCCTCGAGGTCACGTTCCCTCCGTCAAACGTCGGGTCCGAGCCATAACCATTAATGAAGGCGCCCCCATGGATCCAGAAGAACACTGGCTTCAGCATCGGCTTCGCAGTCTGCGGACTCGGCAGGTACGGCGAGTAGATGTTCAGGTGCAAGCAGTCCTCGCTCCCATCGTTCACGCCCGTCAACCCGTCATTCTGGCGACAGATCGCGCCGAACTCCAGCGCCGAGACATCGCCGGAGACTTCGAGGGGCGAGGAGTAGGTGAAGCGTTGCGGGTAGGAGCCATACTGGATGCCCAGGAAGCGGAAGCTGACTTTATCGCGGTAGCCGGTGTAGACGGCAGCGCCGGAGGTGACCTGGGTTTGGATGCTGGCGCTGGTATCCGTTTCGTTGATGCCAGAGACCGTGGCGCTTTGGGTGCAGAGGGCGGGCAGGAGGGCGTTGCAGCTGCTGCTGACGGTGCGGTCGCTGGTGGTGATCGCGTTGCAGGCACCGCTGCTTCCCGTGCCGGCGATGAAGTAGAGTCCACCATGTCTTTGGTGAGAGGGCCACGATGGTGGGTAGCCCCGTCTTGACCACCACCCGTGCGAGTGGCCTTGCTCTCCAGACTGATATCCGAGATAGGCCAGGAAGTCGTTAGTACTGAGATCAGAAGGCGGCGTCCAGAGGGACTCTCCAAGAGCGGCACAGTCGCTTGCGGCTGCCGCTTGCGTCTGAGGAGTGCCGAGCACGATCACCGCCTCGCTGCGAGTGCTTTCGTTGCCTGGGATGCCGTCAGCAACAAACCAAAGGTGTAAGCAGGTTGGTAGGCATACCGTAGAGATCATTGTGCAACAGAATCTGCAGGTCAGATCGAAAGAGAGGAAGGGCTGGGCACCGCATGGACGGCTGTAAGAAGTGCCGTCGCAGCAGCCAACAGTGTACGAACATTAGGAGGAGCCATGATGGAGAGACTGCCCTGACTGGTCCACACTGCTTCCGTGAAGAGAGCGTACCCGTCTGCACATATACCTCGACCTCCACACGCCCCGTCATGAGGGGACGAAGCGGGGGAGCGACCCACCACACAGGCTACGACGTACGCTCTGCATCTGGCGATCTACCTATACCGACAGTAGCGCAGAGGAGTAGCATGCAGGTACCTGTACCTTTACCCGGCCGTCTAAGCCGTGCGTCATCCTGCTTGAGTAACGTAGCAAACGGCGTGATTGCTTGCGAGAGCCGTGGCGGACTCGGTCGTGGATGAAGGCGGAGGGAGCGTTGAGTCTGTGTCACGGCGCATGACAATGTACACCCATGCATGTATCGGATGGACAGATGGAGGATGAAGGACACACACTCGAGGTGTGAAGCCATCTGAGGTTGGCGGGAGGAAGGGACGTCATGCTTACATAACCTGCACTGCTTGCCCTCCAATGTTCTCAGGACAATCTCAAGACGCAGGTGGCAGATCAGTCACATGGATGAGACAATAGCCACTGTTCTAGGGGTCACAGTCCCCTTCCCCGATCCACCTCATCTCATCGCATCACCTCCCGTCTCGCCCACTCATTCGCCTTCCCCTGCCGCCACTTCTCCTCCTCGACCTTCTCCCGTCGCGCCGCCAGCGCGACCTCCGCTTACCGCCTCTCAGCTCGCCTCCTATCCCCCTCGATATCCGGTTCGCCCTCGTCACCCCCGGAGGGAGCAGGAGGCAGCGACGAGATGTGCCCCGTGATGACCTGATCCCGCAGCGCTGCCGGCAACGAGATATAATGTAGATGGCCGAGCACCTGCTGCGGTAGAGTCTCCAGGGTAGAGCCCCGATGGAGGTCACGCGGCGGGGTGCTCCTCAAGAGCAACACCAGATCCGCCCTCCGCGTGCTCTCTGGCAGCTTGAGCCGCGTGACGTGCTCCCGGTACAACCGCTCCCGCTCCTTATCGCCCAGCTGCCTGTCATTCATGACCGCGTCCTTCTTGAACTTCCGCTTGAACTCCGGCCAGTACAGCTTGGGGCTCGCCTTCTCGCCCAGGAAAGCCAGGTACGGGATCCGCGGGTCCCGCTTCTCAATCTGCGCCCGCTCGTCCCGGAGGGCGGCGGATCTGTCACGAACCCATGTATCGAAGACTTGCTTGCGCGCACGCGTGGTAGGGAGGACAGTGTAGCGGTCGTCGTGCACGATCCCCGCCGGACTCGCGTCCGCGAGGAGTTGGTCCCAGGGCGTGAAGGGGGAGATGGCGTGGTCGTCGAGCAGATCGCGGAATAGGTCCGCGGCTTCTTCGGGGGAGATGGGGAGGCCGGAGTCGGCTGGCCAGTCGTCCATCTCGTCCTCGCCATCGGGCGGAAGCATGTCGCCGCCGTAGTCCTCCGGGTCGAGACCGTATTCCTCGCCCATGGCGGCGAGCTGATACGCGATGTCGTCTTCGCCGAACTCGACCGGGCCTTCATCCTGCATGGCACCATCCTGCTCAGCAACGCCGTCTGCGTCTGCATCCCGGTTCTGCTCATCGTCCTCCTCGCCCTCGTGATCCGTGACCTCGACGTACTCGTAGCTCCCCTCGCTGTCATACCCCGTGTCGCCCACGACCGGCTCCAGCGTCTTCACCGCACTCCCCCCCGCTCCCGCCCTGGCTCCAACATTCGCCTCCTGGGCCTGAGCCACAGCAGCAAGCTCAGCCATGACAGCCTCCTCGTCCTCGCGCTGCAGACTCTCGCTCCTCCGCCTCCTCCTTGTCACTTCACTCCCAACTCCGACACCCACGTCCGCACCTTCCTTCACACCCGCACCCTCGGCCACTCCCTTTCCGTTCACCGCCCCAACGCCCCGCATCCTCCCCAGCTCCCTCTCGGCCCAAGCCGCATTCCCCTTCTTCTCCCCTTCCGTCCGCTCCCCCTCCTCCCACGCCTTCACCGCGGGCCATAATGACTCAGGCACGAACCACAGACTCTCATTTGTCCGGGTGTCGTGCACGAAGCGCCTGCCTAACTTGGTCTTGACCATGAGCCATCCTTCGTGCCCGGGGAGGGCGTGAGCGGAGGCCGGACGGTCCCGGGCGTGGAGGCGCAGGAACCGGGGACTGGATAGATAGGTGCGGTCGCGGCGGGACTTCCTCGGATAGGATTGGTGAGCGGCGGTGCCATCGTCAGGCGGATCGGTGATTGGAGGAGAGGCGGATTCGGTGTACCCGAAGCGGTGGTCTGCTGCCTCTTCGTCATCGTCGGAGGCGGTGAGAGCGACAAAGTCGGCGGTCGGCGGTGGAGATGTCCTGGGGCGTTTGACGGGAGGCTCCATGGTCATGTGGTGGCCGTGCACATCAGTGCGCGTGTGTACCAGTGGATGGTCTGCGAGTCGTGCTTTCTGCGTTCGGCGGGCCGAGTCATGCAATCGGAAGCTTGACGCGTGAGCTCCATCTGCCTGCGGAGCCGCATCGACCGACAATCTACCTCTCACACATCATCGCACACTGTCGGCCACGCAATTTTGCCAATCTCCATACGACTTGAGGCAACACCGCCATCATGGCCCGCCGCTACGACTCCCGCACCACCATCTTCTCCCCCGAGGGCCGCCTCTACCAGGTGGAATACGCGCTGGAAGCCATCTCGCACGCCGGCACCGCCCTCGGCATCTTGGCCACCGATGGCATCGTGCTGGCCGCCGAGCGGAAGGTGACGAGCAAGCTGCTGGAGCAGGACACGAGCGCCGAGAAGCTGTACATCCTGAATGAGTGAGGCCACCACCTGATCTACGATCCCCTCGCGCCACGTATTGACAGGTGAATATAGCAACATGATCTGCGCCGTCGCGGGCATGACAGCCGACGCCAACATCCTCATCAACTACGCGCGGCAGGCGGCGCAGCGCTACCTGCTGACCTACAACACCGACATCCCCTGCGAGCAGCTGGTGCGCCGCCTGTGCGACCTCAAGCAAGGCTACACGCAGCACGGCGGGCTGCGCCCCTTCGGCGTCTCCTTCATCTACGCCGGCTGGGACCCCAAGAACGCCTTCCAGCTGTACCAGTCGAACCCCAGCGGCAATTACGGCGGGTGGAAGGCGACGAGTGTTGGAGCGAATAATGCGTCGGCGCAGTCACTCCTCAAACAGGACTACAACGAGGAGTGCAATTTGAAGCAGGCGTGCGAGCTGGCGGTGAAGGTGCTGAGCAAGACGATGGATTCCACGAAACTGACGAGCGAGAAGATCGAGTTCGCGACGGTCGGGCGGACAAAGGCGGGAACGATCTACCACCATCTTTGGGGTGCGGATGAGATTGATGCGTTGTTGAAGGAGCACGGGTTGGGCAAGGCCGTAAACGACGAGGCGGCTGCTGCGACGGTGGATGGGGCGGTCGCTACGGGGGTGAGCTGATGATGGCGGGAAGGATGGGCGGAGGTGTGGGTCGTAGGGTGTGTACGATATAGGAGCATGCACACAGCGAGGCGTCACGTGCACGGCGCTCTGGCGTTCGCTGCTGCCTAATCCGGATACTCCCTGTCTTGGGGAGGAAGGAGCAAACGGGCAAGGATTCTCGCGGACGCCGGAGAAGATGCGCGGTGAGTCGACTTCACATCTAAAAGACTGTACGAGAATGCGCAAAGCGGGAGGATAAGTACGCACTTCCAAACTATGTCTCGTCACTGCGATATCCCCATTACGTCGCCACATCCGCTCACTGCGCGGTAATGGTCGATCAGCACCACTCACCTCACCACTCGCCACAACATCATCCCCCTACCTCCTCCTTCCCTTCTCAGGACCCCGATGAATGCCAGGACCCTCCACCCCAGCCCCACTACCCGCAACAGATCCCGCCCCCCGCAGTCATCGTCTCCATCCCCACCCTGTCCTTCCACGACCAGCTCCGCCAAGCCGCGGCATACACTCCCGCACCCGCTCCAACACCAACACCAAGCTCGCCTGCCGCCACCCGCCACGATGCCTGGCCTACTCACTTCCTCAATTTGCCTGACGATGGCGGCCGCCTAGGAAGGAACGACACCGGACGGTACGGCATGCCACGGCCGCAGTCACCACCACCGCGACCGGCGGATCAGGAAGTGCCAAGGTGGATCCCTCCTTCGCGACGAAGTGGGATCGCGGAGGTGGATGTGGATGGCGATGTGGATGCATTGCTGGCGCGCTTGCGGGAGGTGCGGACGCAGCAGAGTTGGCCGTCGCGGGAGCCGGCGTTGCAGGACTGGGGACTGGAGCATTTCGACCCGCGGCAGGGTCCGCTGCTAGAATCCCTCACACTGGGAGATTCGCCGCAGGATGACCCGACGCAGCTCCCTGTGCCGCAGTATCTGCCACCGCGACAAGATCTGCCGCCCAGATTGCCGCCGGGAGCGGGATTCTACAAGCAGGTGCGAAACTGGCGACTCGGAAGTCGTAGCATAGAGGTCGTGGCACCGACGCATTTGGCTCCTCCACGGGAACAGCGCCGCCGAGGTGCCGAAGATCTAGTGCCTGGTAGGCATCAAGGCCGACGCGATGGCGATGAAGATGCGGATCTGTCGCGGTGGCACGATCCTTCGCCACCCAGCTTGCTGCTTGGGCGATCGCAGTCGCCACCGCTCCCGGATACGACGTTGGAAGATGAATACGGCCTTGCCCACGGACGACGTGAGCGCAGTCTGGGCGGGCGCATGCTGGACGCCTTCCACGACGATCCGAACGAGACGGCTGCAGCACCCCCACCCTTCTCCTGTTGCTCAGCGGCAGGCATCGACCTCAATTCCTCACTTGCAAGGACGCTTCAAATCGATTTCGTCGCTCCAGACCTCTACCACATCCCGATCGCCATCTTCCGCTGCCTACGACCGCGGGAGACGTGCTTTCGCCTCAAACGAACCCTCCTCAACCACCTCTGTACCCCGGAATTGTGGCAGCCAGATGTATTGCGGATGGAGAGGCAGGACCTGCATCTCCTGGACGAAACCCAAGATGCCCACCTCGTCGTGCCGGAGCAGGCCGCGCACCTGGAAGGGGACCCGGACCTGCCCCTCACCATCTTCGCGCTTTTCAGCGCCAAGGACAGCTGGATCCGCTGGTTCTACACCACGCTGCCCGGCCACCCAATCCTGGCGGCGTTGGTCGCGGACGACTGTCTCGCGTCACGGCACCGGGAGCTGAACCCGGACAGGCTGGGTGACGCGGCGCTCCATCGCGGCCTTTTCGTCTTCCTCACCACGACCTTTGAGACCGCCGTCGCCATCCCAGAGCACCCCGACTACCTCGCCGCGAGCCAAGCGACAGACTACTGTCCGCCCATCACCGACCCGTCCACCGCGCTCACTCGCCTGCAAGCCGCGCTCCCCTCGGCAGCGAGGCCCAAGTCCCCCGCAACCAAAGCCACTCACCCCACCCCGTCCCTGGACGAAGAGGACAGGTACTTCCACCTCCTCTCCGGCCCCGAACACACCCACCTCGCCCTCGCCCTCCACCTGCCCTCCTCCGCGTACCTCCTCCTCCGGACCCGCTTCTTCCACGCTTTCTACCTCGAACTCCTAGCCCCGCAGGAACGCATCGGCGAGGGGCGCAAGAAAGTCCGCACGGAGGCCGTGCATGAGGCGTGGTTGAGGGCATATGCGGGTCTGCCGCACGGGAGGCTGTTGGGGGCCAGGGATGCGAAGAGACTGGTGGTGGGGTGGAGGGTGCTCGGGTTCTTGGAGGAGAGGGGGTGGGTGGAGAGGTTGCGGGAGGGTTATTGGGTGGGGGAGGGTGACGGATGATGGGGGTGCAAGGGGTTCGGTGAGGTACAGTGTAGGGGAGTGGGATGTTGTTGTTGATGCCGACGTTGTGTGAGCCGTGCCGTGCTCAGGAACACCTCTATCGCTTTGAGGTGGAAAGTGGATGTGTGCACCGCCATTTGTGTGTCCTGATCTCCATCGACGGCCTTCAACTTGGCAGCGATCGGCCAGAAGCCACATTCACGCTCTGTGAGCAGCTCTCAAATGCCATGTCAACTGACTGGTGGTCTTCCTGGTATACGACAGGCGCGGTCGCCTCTGTCTGGTAGTAAATTTGTGGTGCGGTTTGTTTTGGCCAGCGGACCGCGCCGGTGCTAGACAGGATGCTGAGTGTCTACAACGCTGTGATGTTTCGAACAAACCATAGCGAGGATGATGGTCGATGCGGAGGCAGCGCGGCTCAATGAAAGATCGGCAGGCTGAGTGTAGGCTGCCGCCGTTGTGCTGGTGGCGATGCCATAAGCGTCACCACGTACAACCAGCCCTGACATGTAGCCACGCCATTGCCTCGGACGTTTCGGACGTTTCGCTTGTTGTTGCTTCATGCTGGATGTTGCTCATGCCTGATGGCTTCGAGCATACCGATCACTACACCAGGTCGTACGTCGTGAGCTCTTGAGTGCCTTCAAGCCTGTCTTGCCCCATACACTTGTGGACGAAACTGAGGATTGTCAGCAAATCGTCCACTTGGGAAGGGGGGATTGGGAGATGTACCATTCACCAATCAGCGTGTGCTGGCCATCCGGCCGCTCCCGCAGAACGTACAGCATGGAGCCGCCCTTTAGTGCAACGATGATGTCGCCCACGGCCGACCACGAAGGCACGAGGCTCACATGTCCAATGCTTCCACGGGCGAGATTCCTTTGTCCGGTGTGGGTTTTCTCGGCCTGCTTGGCGTCCGACCATAGTTGCGGACCGGGACACCAGGACTCCGAGACGGGCTGTGGAAAGCGAGGATCGTCGGTGGTGTCACTAGCCAGTACAGTACGTAGTAAGGCCTCACGCTGTGCCCCTGGCGTCGCGTATCGAGCAAGGGAGGCGGGATGGCTGACTTCATCTGTGGAGATCGAAGGCGTTAGACTGAGGCTGAGCCGGCCCTGGAAAGGCTCAGCGCTCAAAGCCTGCGCAATGGTGGAGATATACTGGATTGTCTCGATCAAACATCCTTTGATAGACAGCATACGGTCTCTTACGACGAAGTCGTGTTGAGCACTGCAATTCCTGGTATCGGATTCCCCGGAGCGAGCGAGGCCGAAGCTGCCAGATGCCAGGACGGTATTCCAATGCAGGCAGTGCCAAGCAGGCACCCAGGACGGAAGGCTGTCGAGCCTGTTCTCGATGAGAAGCTGACCTCTTGACATGGTCAAACGCTCGAGAGTGCCATTCGCCGTCCGATAGCGAGGGCTGTTGATGGAGAGGATGTCCAGGTTCTTCATCTTGTCCAGGCAGTATTTCGCAACCGAGACGCTCATATCCATGAACGAGAGATTGTAGTCGATCCACTCTTTCACTGCTTCGCGCTCCTCCCTGCCCAGGAGGTGGATCATGGTTAGGATCTTATCCTTGGGCTCGGATGCGGAGAGATGGCGTGTCAGGTACAAGAGCTCTGGCAGCGTTGCCCAGGAAGAACCACTGCTACGAGCCCAGCGACTTCGCAAGTCCCGGTATAAATTCATAAGCTCGACGGAAGACATTGGAGGTGGAAACTGTGGCTCGTCAGAGGTGCCCAAAGCCAGATGAAGCGTCCAGAATTCAATGTATCGACACTCCACATCGCCACTCGATTGGTCTGCGGCAGGTGCGCCGTTCCACTGCAGCCTGTGATGGCCCCAGAATATGACCAGCTCTGTGGCAAGCACGAACTCGAGTAAGATCCAGGTCTTGCGCCAGATCTGGTGGGCGAAGATCTGTTCCAGGCAGGACAGGCACGGCTTGATGGCTGGCCGAGTCTGCAGATGGGCCTCAGCGATCTCCGAAGCTCCCAGGCACAGCATGCAGGCCTCACTCTCGTAATCGCCCGGTCCCAGCCACACGGTGACGCATACCGCATTGCTATAGATCTGATTCATGAGTCCCACCTGGGAGCCGCGCTCCGCAAGGTCCGTCATGCTCATGCAGAGGACGTCTACCCACAGTACCTGCACGTCGGTCTTCTGCCGCAGATCTTGAAGTGCGGAATGCAGGGATGTATTGACGATACGGTATCTACCGTTCACGACGACAGTCGCGGCCCGGTCGGTGTACGACCATTCATATGATAGAGCGGTGTACTGTGGCCTGTTCTCCAGGGTATCTGTGTACAGCGAGCACACCACAGCAGAACTCCGTTTTTCGGAAGGGTGCAACACCAGAAGTCGGATGGCGGGCAGTGGTGATGGAAGAGGAGTGAAAGAGAATCTGGGCCGCCGTGGCACATCGAGCTCCTCGTTTGTATCGGCCTCCTCCGTCCGGCGAATACCATCGGAGTATTCCAGCGCCCAGAGGAGTTGATGCGACAAATCCGGCCGGCCTTGCTCAGGGTAAAGCGGCCTTTCGCTTGGGCTAGCAAGTGCGTCCGGACGAAAGTCGAACGGGAACTCAGGGTCTTGCAAGGCATTCAGCAGACGTCCATCCGAGTGCGTCACCCATCGGTCAGAGTTCGGCAGTCCCTGCTGTGCCTGATGAGTGTTCTGCCCAGCGGGAGGCATGGCACGCGCATACAGCCATGGGGAAGCAACTCGGTTGAACATCTTCAGAGAGTCAGATGTTTGGCAAGTGGAGAGATGCTGTGACCGGAGTGATGGGACATGAGCAATCACTTGACTGAACGTAGTCGTGGCCGTAAAGGTATCGTGTGCAGCAGCATGCATCGCCCAATTGTTCCAGGCGTAACTCCGCATTGGCCACATCTCCGTCCTGCCGTCGGCGGCATTATTGCACTGGACGAGATAGGCGAGACAGCACTTGGCCGCATAAGACTGTGCAAGGTTAATGTCATACCGAGGCGAGCTCGCTGGCCATCCCAGCGGCTCGATTCTGAGCAGGTACTCCCGGACTGAAAAGTGTGCAAACCTTGCAATGAGTGTCGACCTTGAGGTCGGCGTCGGCTCCATGTACTCTGATTTTGAAAGGGCTGCCTCCTCATGCTCGACTGCAGCAACAGTAACAAGTCCATTGAGGCGCGCTGCGAAGTCTTGACAAGTTCGGCGCCGTCCGATGTCGAACTCGCCACGGCCTCCTTCAAGCGGTAGGGTGGCACAGGCATCCAGAAGTTCAGCAACAGTCATCGGCCTTGCGGCTACCAGCATCCACTTGAGAACAACGAACATGTCGGACATCTTTCCGATGGGTCGTATCCGCTTCAAGATAAGCTCGTAGTAGGTGTCCAAATCCTTAGGGAGATTACTCGTTTCCAGTAGCTCTTCGAGATAGGTCTCTGGCAAGTCCTGACAATCCCAGTCGACAAGCTCGTCCATGTAAAGTGCGGCCAATCGAAACCTGGACTCTCGGTGAGTAATGGCACGATGGCGGCTTGGAATACACGTACATGCCCTGCGCTGCATTACTGATGACCTGCACTGTTCGTTGCTTCTCTTCCTCAGACTGCTCCTGCATCAGAAAATATTCCTCTATTCGGCTGCGCACGAAAACTTTAATGTCGCCCTCGATGGCCAGCGCAGGCGCTGCCTCTATCTTCCAGCCGGTCTCCTTCAGGCAGAATCGCTCCATGAACGATTCACGTCTGGTGAATAAAGCGAGTCGTATTGGGAAGTCTGCGGATTCCTGTCCAAAGCGTTGTAGCCGACCGAGGAAGTTCAAGATCTTGCCACGGGAGATAGGAGGCAGCTCGTCGAGTGCGTCCATGACGAATGTCACGGATCGGACTCTTGCACTGCTGCCGGAGTCCGATGGGGTAGATTCGTGGTCTGCTCGGAACCGCTGGAGGACTCGGAGCAGGGTACTTTCGTGCTTGACCTCGCTTGGGTTAGTGTAGTTGTGCTCATACATCGCATCGATGTCTTCCGGAACGGCATTGCCAATGCACATCTGGACAAGCAAGACACGCAAGACCGCATCAAGGCTGTGTAAAGCTGGCTCGTCGAAAGCGAAGAAGACGAATGCCACGATGTCGTGGTGGCCCGGGACGGAAGCGGCGACTTCCTCTGGCCTTCCTAGACCGGTCCGGAGTTGCTCGATCAAGGTGGAGCTATGCAATATCAGCATTGGACACCAACAGAAATCTCCCCCTTACCATAGAACACTCTTCCCGCAGCCCACTGTCCACCTCTCAGCACTGCAAGGCCGAGCTAGTGAGTGCGATTTGCTTACCTGCGCCGTGTATCCACAAAGACGGAACTGGGAGCTGTGCACCTTCGCTCGGACTGAACCACAGAGGCGATACTACTTCGATCATCCAGTGTCCAGTATCCTTGGCGACCTTGCTTTGAATGTCGTTGAACTTCTGACTGTAAGGGTAGCACTCGCCGCGCTGACGGTCGAAGCCGAGCAACCATGTCCTGATATCCCTGGCCCGTGTGCTCGCTTTGAGTCGTCAGTCTTGCAAGGAAGCACCGCTCGAGTCTACCTACAACCTCCATTCCCGAAGTCGGCGTAGCCAATAATGATCTGAACGGAGCCATCGGAGGCGGTGTTGTGAGAGGCCTTGACCGAGTTCAAGGCCATCTTGAGGTCCTCGCACCGATTCCAGTTTTGACCGACTACCGAGACCCACCAGTAAGGAGATGTAGACGAAGCCAAGGCATGATGCAAAAGCTGTCTACACCCGCCGGGGCTGCGCAATCAATGAGAGGCTAGGAACAGCTATAGGTATCTCATGTTCACGGCCTCTGCCCAGGCCGTGAGGCTTCTGCGATATGCGAATCCATCGTGCTGAAAAAGGACAGGGTGTCGGGTCGAGAGCTGTGAAGAGACATACCGGTACATTGTGGGCGAGGAAGGCAGAGCGCCGAGGATAAGTGGGGAAAAGGCGTCGAGGTCCGTGCAATTGGGCCTGGACCGTCCCATGCTCCAGGACTACTATATGTTTCTCTCATCTTCCCTCTCACCCGCCGCCCACAGTACCGACAGACAGCATGGCAGAACCTGTAAGCGTAGGTATTGGCATCGCCGCTGGCGTTCTCGCTTTCGTCCAAGTCGCGCTGGCCGAGAGCAAATGGTTGTACACTCAGTTCAGCAGCCTCACGAGCCACAGGGCTATCGTGGCCGACTTTCTGCGAGAGCTCAAAGGCCTTGAGGATGTACTGGGAGAGCTGGAAGTGTACATCCAGGGCCCCATGACGAGAGAGGACGAAGCCAGGCTTGGCCCGATCAGGATCCCATTGCGTGATTGCGCGGAGCTACTGGAGACCCTTACGCAGTCCTACAAGACCTGCGATGTCCAGAATCCTCAGAGCCGTAGGGAGAACTTCAGCAGATGGCTTAAGATGCAGTATAAGGGCAAGAGCATGGAGGATGCGTACAAGCATCTCCAGTCGAAGAAGGCCACGCTGGTCATTGCACTCGCATTCATCACCCTGTAAGCCAGACTATGTAACCACAGCAAAGATCGATCCTCCCTAACAAGGATCAGCCGCGACGGCGGCATGACACAATCGAAGCTCGACGACCTCAAGTCCGACATCAGCAGCTACCAAGCGGACATGATCGACAGTCTTGAGGACCTCGATACCCGCATCACGTCCGCAGCAGACGCCACCAAGCAGGACCTCGAGGCCTACAAGCGTGAGCTAGAGGCCACGCAGCAGCTTCTGCGAGCCGCGGCTGAAGCAACCGCGATGACCAAGCCTGCCCCCAGCATGGTGATTGAGGGTAATGTCGTTGACCAGGCTTCCCGGCAAGTGCTTGGCACAGACACCGAGGACGCTAAGTACGACCTTACGGCCAGGGAGAACACGTCGCGGAACCAGTCGGTACAGATGATCGGCAATTATAGACCGGAGAGTATCCGCACCGTGATCAACTCCTTACCTCCGTCGACGACAAACGTCCCAATTGGCATGTCCGGTACCGCTCCTGACTTTGCTCTCCGGATTCTGGGGATGATAACTAGGCCAGAATCTGTGCAGCAGCGGACACCAGTCCCCGCTCTTGAAGGCCTAGGCCCCGCCCGTGCTGTGCCCTGTTCAGCTGATGCTGTTGCGGATGGCGATAGAACAGCGCCTGAGTACGCCCAAATTGAAGTAGTACCCGGAACCAGATGAATCCTATAGAAATGGGTCGGCAATACTGGACGATGCGGCTCCCACGGCGCCGCTACACAGCGACCCAGCTGCTACACTTCTGCATCACCTTCATCGGAGCTAGCACAGGCATGTGGCCCGAGGACTGTCGTTTGGAAGGACTGTAACACTGGACACAGTCGCTTGCGTGAAGACTTACGAGTCTCATAGCCGTCCGCTTACTGACTCCCTCGTCGCGGTCATCCTCCTTGAAGCGGGAGCCTGCAGAAGCGCGCCGCCGCCGGGCCCTGCCGCCATCATCGCTGCCGGGGCAGCCACCCCGCCCGTCACAATGGACGACTTAAACGACTGCAGCCTCGAAGCCGACGCCCAGACCGCCGCCTGCGCGCGAGCCGGGAACAAGGACCCCAACCGCCCGCCCAATCTGCGGCGGCACCGATGACTGCCTCGCCTACTGCCAAGCGGCTCTGGGTGCCACCCCCTACGGCTCCAGTGTCACCTGCTCCAGCACCGGCGAGCTCGCCGGCGAGGGCCTTGGGCACTGCTCCTGCATCGCGACGACGGCGGACGCGGCCCAGGAGATCACCAACGCCTTCGTTGCCATCGGCGAGGTGGCGTGCGTTGTCCTGGACGAGGCGCTGGCGCTCACGCCGACAGTGCTCCAGGCAGTCGGCGCGATCAGCAGATCAACGGAGTTGAGGTGGGCGGCGAAGATCTTCAAGATCGGGGTGAACTTGATGGCGCACGGGGCGAAGCTGGGATGGTCCGCCAACGCTGCTTGCCCTGGGCACCAGTCCGTCGCCCTAGATCCGGAGCGGCTTGAGGAGGGACTTTCGTGGCTTGACGCGTGTTGAGTCTCTTGGGGCATGGCCGATCGGCGGGCACGCGGGTGTGCAGGCGGTGGGCGTGGGCCGGCCCGGATGTCTAAAGATCAACAACTTATCCATGTGTGTTAGCATGAAACATATCAGTTGTTCCTAATCTGTGTCTGGCACGTCAAAGCAATGATACAACTGTAAATATTGATCGTGAGGTCATGTCACTTCCCGATGCCGCACGCGGTCCCCGAGTATCTCCAACTGCGACGATGAGTCGTCCAGATCAAGCTCCTGTCCAACCCCATAGTCTGCGTTCTTCATAGCCCTCAGGGGGATCTGCTTCGCACTACTCGCCCCAACCATCCGGACCTCGCCATGGCTCATGCCTGCAGAAGCACCCCCGCTCGCTCTTCTCCTCGCACCGGAGTTCTGCGCTCCGTATGCTCGGCGCGAGGATCCCTGGCGTTGTGCCGTGAAGAGCGACTTGAAGCTGGCGAGACAGCACACGATCACGGCGACGCTGCTCTCGATCGCGCTCCAGAGTGCCAGCCAGGATATTTTGGGGTGGACCCCTTGAGTGTCTGTGACGATGATCCGGGCGATGGCGAAGCCGACGATGATCACGCCCAGGCCCAGCACGGCGATCAGAGCGATCTTCTGGAGGGTCGAGACCTGGACGCGGGCGACAATCGATATTGGGATTGCGATGACTATCTTTGGTCAGTCGTAGTCCTGCGAGTCTTCGATTGGTACCGCACTTACTAAGAACATCCGTAATGATATCCACCGCCGTACTGAATCGCAGGCTCAGTAGCGACAGGTCAACATTCTGGGGCGCATGGCATTCGCCTTCTAAAGTCAGCGTGCCATTCACCATGCAGATGGGAGGACCTCACCGAGAACGAAGGATTACAGGACACCGGGTACGTGATGATACTGCCAATGAAGGCCAGCGTGGTGATGATCGTCACGACCCACCACGCCATCCTTGGCCACTTGAGGTTGGCCGTGAGCTGCCGAAAGAATGCCAGAAAGGACGCCTTGACGCTCCAGAGACAGGTCCAGAACAGGAGAGTCGACGCGAACTGGCACTTCAGGTAGAAGCTCCCACGAAGCAGAAATGCTGGTGTAGCTGCCTCGCGGCCGACACTGACGGCCAGGAGCTCGTACATGGACGGTGCCATCACAGTCACGACAGCCTATCGCACGGCGAGGTCGTTATCAGCATGTCTCATGCTCGATGCCCGGTAGGGGCCCGCTTACTCCGTTGGCGACGAGGATAGCAAATGCGATGATTGCAAACCCATCATCGACATGGAGCTTGCGGGAGACATAGAGTCTGGTGCCGCATCGGCCGAGAAGGAAGACCAGAGCGATTCCCGCCAAGCCCCATATTGCTGCCTACAGTCGTCAACCACAGGCCGCTGGGGTGTATGTAGGAGAGGGCTACTCGTACAATCAATGCCGTCTGAGATATGCGTGCGACTGGCTGTGGAGTTGTGAGCGGCGTTCACTCAGCCATCTCACATGGTGGTCTCATACCTGATCCAGATGAATTGACGACGAGCTAGCTGCCGACATTGCGGAGCGGTCGCCAGGACGGACAGCAAGTTAAATCGTGGGCCATGCTGCCGTTATACATGCTCCGGTCCGCCTAATAAGGCGCAGGGCACGGAGCCATACCTTCGTGGACAACGTGGGGGCGACACCCGAGTCGTCGTCGGTCCCAATCAAGCGACATACGGGACGACTTACTGGCGTCGTGACCAAGATTGTGGTGCAGGAGTGACGCGGCCGCTCCCACGCGAAGCACGTGTAGGGGCGAGCTCCGCCCGTCGTGCAGATAACGTAGCGGCTCCACAGCGTTCCGCCAATAGCGGAAGTCTATGCTGGGGCGGGAGACGTTGCGGAACGGCACCGCCGGGCGTCCTTCTCCCCGACGGCGGCCCCCGCGTCGGCCTCCTTCCTCGCTTGCAAGCAGGTCCTCGATGTTGCAGCGTGCTACTGCCGGTGAGCGGCTCGAAATTAGATCATCGCGACTCCTGCCTCGCCTAGCACTATCGGCTGGGGATTGGCCCCACCGGGATCCGGGGGGAGGACCTCCCGAATAGAAATATGGATGCGATGTCTGACTTCTGGCCATAGGCTGGAGGAGCGCCTCGGCATCCAGGAACGAGGTACGGCGTGGTGGATGAGCAACTACCAAAAGAATAGAAGTAAGCGGCCTGCCGCGTGCCTGCCACCTCCTTCGCCCTCGTCCGGCTCTCTCCTCCACATCCCACGCGCCACCGTTTCGCATTAATGTCGCCTCTATCAAACTCCCTACTAATGACGAGGATGGCATTGGTGGTGCCCCTGCTGCTCGCATTGGGCAGCGCCGCGGCTGTCTCATCGACGGCCTCGGCTCCGATGTCTACGGCTTCCGCAACGACCTATCTGAACCAAGGGAAGACCTGCGTGAGTCACGACGGAGTCACCGGCTGCGAGCCAAGGCGCCTTGCTGACTCGGCGCTCGACGACAGTGTGCCGCGCTGAAGCTTGTGCTGCCAGGCAAGATCTCGTACCCGGACTCCACTCCGTACAATGCTTCCCTGGCGTCGTACTGGAGCGTGCAGGAGGAGACGGTACACCCCTCGTGCGTGGTCTCCGCGACGAGCACGAAGGACGTGGCCCTGTCGGTCTTCATCCTCACCATTGGCGGCCAAGTCTTCCCCGGGAAATGCGATTTTGCAATTCGCAGCGGAGGGTGAGTTGTTGTCTCCAATTGCCCGCAAGAGCGCAGCGCTGATACTACCTAGCCATACACCATTCGCTAAAGCGGCCAATATCAACCAAGGCATCACGATTGATCTGACCGGCCTCAATCAAGTCACGCCTTCCGCAGATCTCTCGAGAATGACGATAGGCCCAGGCAACCGGTGGTCTCAGGTGTACTCCAAGCTCGATGCGCTGGGCATCGCCATTGGTGGAGGCAGAGTCGCCATCGTTGGTGTCGGTGGCTTGACTCTTGGAGGTAACGGCAGCGATGCACAGGACCCGCGATGCGTTCGTATGCTGATGCTGCAACATAGGTGGCGTGTCGTTCTTCTCTCCTCGGTATGGCTTCGTATGCGACAACGTGGTTCGCTTCGAGGTCAGTGTCACGCCCCTCCTCGCTCTTAGCCTTGCTGATTCTCGACACAGGTCGTCTTGGCGTCCGGCATCACCGTCAACGTCACTCAAACGTCGTACCCCGATCTCTGGGTCGCTTTGAAGGGTGGATCCAACAAGTTCGGCGTCGTGACGCAGTTCGAATCCACCGCATTCCAGCAGGGTAAATTCTGGTAAGCATCCAACACCGAGAGCATCGGCAAGCGTCACCATCTAACCTTCATAGGGGTGGCTTCATCGGCAACGACATCTCCACCAAAGACGCCCAATTCGCGGCCTTCGAAGCACTGACCGGCAGCCCGAACTACGACCCTTACGCCGCCATCATCAACAGCTACGTCTTCACCGCCGCCACCAACTCGTGGTATATCGCCAACAACATCGAATACACCAAGCCTCAAGCCTACCCACCGTTCCTGTCCAACTTCACCTCCCTCCCGCAGACCTTCAGCACGATGCGCATCTCGAACCTCACAGACTTCACCATTGAGCTCGCGGCCTCGAACCCGGATGGGCGCCGCCAGCTCTTCGTGACGGGGACCTACGACAACAGCGCGAAGATGATGTCCAAAATCTTCGACATCGCCAACGCCACCGCGCAGCCCCTGCGCGGCGTCCCGAACCTCGCGTACAGCCTGAGCTTCCAGCCCGTCCCCACCATCATCACCACCAAAGCCGCCACGCGCGGCGGCAACTCCCTCGGTCTGAACGCCGCGGACGGCAACCTCTTCAACCTGCTGCTGACCGTCTCCTGGGACACCGTGGCGGATGACGCGCTGGTCAACAAGCAGGCCAAGGCGCTCTTTGACCAGTCCGAGGCCGTGGCCAAGACACTGGGGCTGTACAACGAGTACCTGTATCTGAACTACGCGGCGCCGTGGCAGGACCCGATCAGCGGGTACGGGGCGGCGAACAAGGCGCAGTTGCAGGCGGTGAGCAAGAAGTATGACCCGCTGGGGGTGTTCCAGACGCAGGTCCCGGGGGGGTTCAAGTTGTTCGATTAGCGGGAGCAGCTTGAGCTGGTTGAGTTGGGCCGGCGAGTGTGATTGGGATGCGGCCATAGCGAACCTCCGGCTTGAGTCGTCCGACGCACCCATATCGCTCCTGCGTTCCTTTGCGGTGCGCCGACTCGGCGTGCCCAGATCGTGTGTAATAGTACTCATCACCGTGCCGTCAACTTGGACAGCGCTAGGCGTCAGTGTGCGAGATGATGGACGCGCTGGAGGACAATCTCTGCGATGGCCAGCTTGCTCGAAAGCGGGCCGGGTGGAAGTCGTCATGCTGGCAACGTGATGGGGTGAAGGCGAAGCCGGAAGAGCAGAACGTCGGAACAGGATGTTATCATGGCTTGTCTGGCATGCGCGAAGTCATTCATGTTGGCGGAACCCAAGCCTGCAAGTCAACAGTACCTCTGAAGCCGCACGCAACATCCCAGCCGTCACAGGCGCTGTGGTACGAGAGCAGCAATATCGAGCACCCATCCCACACATAGGTATTCCCACGCATCCTGAACACCCAAACTCCTGCCCAGACCCGACTCTACTCCCAGTCATCGTCGTCGCTCTCCTCCTTCCCACCCGCACCCGCACGCTTCTCCTCCGCCCGGGGACTGCCCGGGGCACGGCTGGTAGCGCCGGATACGATATCGTAGCTCACATCTGAATCCGCTACGCTGCGGCTCTCGTCCTCGTTGCTCCGTCGAGGCTCGGGAGCGGGCTTGAGTAAGTCTTTCGCGTCGACACCTGTTGTTGCGGGTGCTGCAGGGGTTGGGTTCAGAGTGGTGCTAGAGTCGTTCGATGAAGCAGCGCCTGCTACGGCCTCGCTGGCCTGGGCCTGGGGCGTCGAGGACTGCGTCTCCTCCTCATCGTCATCGTCCCAGGCTACGTCTTCTTCCGCAGGCGCTGCTGCGGCTCCTGCAAGTCTGTCAGTCCTCTCTACACTAGCCACTGGCGGGAGTCTTGGACGAGGCTTGCCTTTCAGGACCTCCTTCCGCCTCCTCTCCTCCTCCTCCACAGCCTTCCGCAGGAAGTAGTACCGCATCCAGAAGAGCCTGTACTCCACCTTCTCCGGCACCAATCTCTCGAAAGCGCTCCTCAGCTCAGCATACCTCTCCAGATCGCGCGCGATCTCATCCGTCTTGGCCTCGATGTCGAACCCGATCTCCCAGGCCTCCCACTCCGCTCCCTGCGGATCCTCCGTGTATGACGCAGCCGTGGTGTGAATAGCGTGCAGTTGCGCGTCCAAGCGCGTGGTATGGAAGACCTTCTTTCCCGTCCCCGGCTCAGAAGTCTCGAACAGCACCTCATTACCGGCCGCGTCTGTGCCTTTGGGCTTACTCCCATCCCCATCCGTCGGCGCAGAGATTGTCACAGCGTCGCGCAAGAAGTTCCGCACGTTCGTGCCGAACTTCAGCAGCGCCTCGTCCGCCGCATCCTCCGCCTTCTGCAGATCCTTCAGCTTACTCGCCGCCGTTGACCGCAACGACGCGACCAGCGTTCCAGCCTCCTTGACAATATCCGCCGGCAAGCTCTCAGGCTTCTCGTGAGCTAGCGCTTCAGCCTCGGCCTGCTTTGCCGACGACTCCCCCTTCGCATCAGGCACCGGCATCGCCTCCTCCCCCGGCACCACCCCTCCCGCCTCCGCCTCCCCCGCACCCAAACTCAATCCCCTCGTCCTCTGTACGACCTGCTCACGTAATGTACTCCACCCCTGCGTCGCCTGCTCTCCCGCATCCTGCGCCTCCTTCTGCAGGTCACTCACGAACGTCTCGCCCTGCTTGCGCGCCTGCGAGAACCAGCCGCCGAGGCGCGAACCCCACGGCGAAGAGCTGACGGCTTGGAAGGCTTGGTGGAGGTCGGCGTTCAGGTTCGCAGCGGGCTGTGGTTCGGTGGTGGGGTGCGGGGCGTGTTCGTCGCTGGGCGAGAGGGCTTCTTCCTGGACGTGGTCGTAGGCGATGTCCATTGTGTTGATATCCTCTTCTGGGAAGCTGCCTGGAGCTCTGCTAACGGGGTCGGCGCATACTGGTCGGGCTATTGATTGAGCATCAATGGTGCATGTAGCTGGATGGCATGTGAAGCTGGAGCGCCTGCAGGGCCACTAGCGCCTAAGGCATCGCGCGAGAAGCTTGACTTCACGACTATCTACATGTTCCTGTAGGACGTATAAATCATGCCTCACGCGTCAGCACAGTTTGATACGAGAAGAGCTATCAGATCGTAGTATCCTCCTCCTCCTCCTCCTCCTCGTCGGCCTCTTCCTCACTCCCCACCATATCAACCACATGATTCGCCGTCGCCCCAAACCCACTTCCCCTCGGCTCCGGCTTCATCCTCGCCTGCGTCTGCCGCTCAATCACTCGATCAACATCCTCTCCCTCATCGTCCTCAATCATCGTAGCATTCCTCTGCGTCCCCTCAGCTCCCACCTCCGCGTCCTCCTCCTCCAACTCCCGCGCCCTCTGCATCCGCTTGATCTTGCGGATCAGCACCGGGTCCCGATGCAGATCCTGCTTGGTCAGGGTCTCCACGCAGCCGCCGCAGGGACACTGCACGGACCCCTTGCCACTGCGCAGCATCTCGAGGATGGCGGAGGCCTCGAAGCTGTGGCTGCACTTCTTCGAGCTGAGCGGGTCGCGGAACTCTTGGAGTGTGAGCGGGCACTTGATGGAGATGGTGGCGCGGGAGATGGCGATGTCGTCGTCGGAGTCTTCGTCTCGACCTGCCGCCGCGCCTCGTGTGACACCGGGGGCGGGTGGCTCGGAGTCTTTGAACCAGGTCCGCGGGTGTGGGACGTCGATGTCGCCGTCCGGGTGCTGCGCATCGTGCACGGCGCGTTTGAAGTTGCTGTAGTCGTGATCTTCGGCGTAGCGTGCCGAGAGGCTGAGAGATTGGTACCGCGTCTTGGAATCCTCCAATCTCTTCTTGAAGACATCGATCGGCGCGGCCTGAACCTGCGTGCCGCCAGAAGGATCCGTCGGCGTGAACGGCTGTATCTCGTTCTCATCCTCATCTTCATCATCGCTGCCTGACGCGCTCTCTCGGCGTGGTCGACGCTGCGACCGCACGTGCTGTGTGCTCGCCTGCGTGCTCGCATTGGTCTGCGCATCCTGCACAGTCGCCTGAAGACTCTCCTTCAGAGACTCCATCCCCCGCTTCCCGTCAATCATCTTGCGCATGCTCTCCTCCATCCGCGTCGTCATGCGCTCGACTTTGTCTTGCAGATCGGACAAGCCACGGGCGACATCGGCTTCGACGGTCGCACTTTCGACGTCCTCGGCATCGGCATCCGGAACCTTCCTCTTGGTCGCCGCCTTCTGGCCTTGATGAAGGCGGTCATTGATCTCAGCTGCCGACGTCGTCACCGCAGACTGCGCTTCGTCCAGATGCCTCTCGAGCTTCTTGATGCTGGAATTACGCGCTATCAGCTCGGCGATGGCTCGTTGATGCGACGGTCCGAGCGAGAATGTCGGCTGCTCGTACTCTGGCAGCTGAACAGCTGATGGGCGGCCGATGGTAGAGCCTGCGGTTGTCCGGCGGCTTGCGGGTGTATCTGGCACATGCGACTGCCGAGCACGTCGGAGGGTTGGCGTAGCTCGTACACTTGCGGTCGCCATGATTGTCGTACCCAGTATCTGGAAACCGCGACGATGATCGCGCCTAGACATCTTCCGCGAAACTGACGCGTCGAGTCGAGGCTTGGTCCGTGCGCTGACGCGGGAGTCGCCGTAGCGCCCGCATAACTTTGCTCCCAATCACACCTCCAATACAACCTCATCACTCTCTCCCATAAGCGCCTGTCTTTGCCAAGATTATCGACCACACCTCACGATGCAGCCTCGCAGTGAGAGCGATTGCCATTGGCGCTCCTCGGACTCGCTTGCTTCGTCACGGTGCAACTTCTGGCTCGTCACCCTCCGGCAATGTGCACACGGCGCATAGAGCAGCCGGCATATGGTAGGTCTTCTACAGGGAGCATCTCTTGCGTTTCAACTTCTTCTCTGCTACTCAACACCTTGGATGCACTGCAAACTGGGAATTCCTGCAGCATCTACGAACACATCAATACCGGTTCTGCGACAGTCAGCGTACAAGCGCAGCGGCCTCGTGCTTCAAAATGCGTTCAACATCTCTGTTCTTCATATGTTTCCTTGCCGGGCGCGCATTAGCGCAGGTCGCAACAATCACCGCTTACGTGACCGTACCGTCGGTCGTCAAGCAGGCCGCTACGGAAGAGGCCTCATCCACACTCGCGCAGACCACCTTCGCCACAAGCGCGAGCAACACTATAACTAGCGCATACATATCCGCCGCGAGCCAAGCAACATCAACAGACGCGCCTGCCGCAAGTGCACAGCCGACGAGTGACACTGGAGGATACGAGGGGGGCAGCAGCGGCAGCGGGACAGCCATCGACTCGGATGCCGGCGCCTCCGGTTCGGGCTCCTCATTCAGCATCAGCAAGGGCGGGCTCATCGCGATCATAGTCGTGGTCGTCCTCGTAGCAGTCTTCGGCAGCACGTCTGCCCTTTTGACGACCTTCATTTGCAGACTCCGCTGACAGTATCCCAGTCGCATCTACCATCCTCTTCGTAGTTGCCAAACGCCGCCAATGGAACATCCGCGCGTCAATCCAGCGAGCGTCACGACGCCTGACTGGCCGCTCTGGTCTTCCACAGACACCGAGAACACCTGGTGGGCGGAACAATCGGCGCACGACGGTGCATGCCGGACGACTTGCGTCGCCACGATCGGCGAAGCCTCTGGCATATAGCAAGCACGCCATCAGATTGGAGGACCGAGATATCGAGAAGAGTGGGCAGGTGCCAGGTGGAAGTGGGCCGCCGGAGAACTTGAATGCAGAGAAGCCGTGGGCGAAGAGGCTTTGGGGTAATGACTGGAAGTGATGGGTCACTGACGAATTGTGGAACGTGTAGGGTATGCGTTTACGTATGAGTTGCGCGAGGAGCGACTCTGTGGGTCAGCTAATGATGGTGATACTCGAAATGTTGCAGCTGTCTTCGAGAAGTCAAGACCTCTGTGCTGAAACTTAAACACCTGCCATCTACCACGTAATGAGTAGCCCAAACTGCTCAAGAGTGCTGGCCTTGGCAGGGCTTTCCCGAGAGGAAGGTGTGGCGAAGCCGCCAGAGGGCTTTCGATTCGTCAGCCAACTGCATCATCTTCTCGGACACCGTGGGCCACGAAACCTTCAACTACGCATACCCACCAAGTACTGCTTATCGTCGTATGGCCGCTCGACATCAATTCCACTCGCATTGTTAGCGCCGGCGCTCCCGCGAATCTCGACGCTATCACGATTGCCATTGCCTCACATTGCGCACAGTGACTTCCACCCGCTGACAAACATGGTAGGGAAACAGCTTTCATTGTGTCTTTGCAACTTCTCTTAAGGCTCTACGGTGTGCATTATGCACTGGAAGAATACTCGCAAACTTCCTGCATAGCCTGCAGAATTGACTTGAATTTCCCACGGCACATTTCCTACAGCACAGCAGATACACATCCTTCTCAGACTTTCCAGGCAGAATGGCACCTATTGTTCATTGCGTTCGCCACGCTCAAGGCTACCACAATCTGTGCAATGCTAACCACGCCATCCACGACCCGCTCCTCACCCCACTGGGAGAAGAGCAATGCCGCACGCTCGCCCAGAAATTTCCATACCACGACAACATCGACTGCGTGGTAGCGTCACCGCTCCAGAGAACGATCAACACCGCAATGCTTGGCTTCGGGCAGGATCTGGACAAGAAGGGGCTGAAGATCATCGCCCTCCCCGACCTGCAGGAGACCTCGGACCTACCGTGTGACACGGGCAGTGATCCCAGCGTACTGGCCAAGGAGTACGAGGGCAAGCCTGTTGATCTAAGCCTCGTCACGCCGGACTGGAATGGCAAGAAAGGCAGGTACAGCCCCAGTAATGCGGCTGTGGATGCCAGAGCGCGGGACGCCAGGCTGTGGTTGATGGCACGGCCGGAGAAGGAGATCTGCCTCGTTACTCACGGTTCGTCACTCGATCCACGAACACCCCCACACTTCGCGGCATCGTGCTAATGGTAAGACATGACAGGCGGCTTCCTCCACTTCTTCACGGAAGACTGGTCCGACACAGGCCGCTTCTGCGGCACCGGCTGGGCCAACACCGAGTACCGCTCCTACACCTTCGCGCCCATGGACCATGAGTCCACGACGGACGCCAATCTCACCGAGACACAAGAGTCGCGCTCGCGAAGGAAACCGGCTGGTGCGAAGCCGCTGGACCGGGAAGAGCAGGCACAGCTCAGAGCTACGACGGAGAAGGAGTGGCAGGATCAGGGCTATGTCGCGCAGGGAAAGGCGCAGGAGGTGATCAAGGCGAAGGTATGATTGCTCGAGCTATCGAGCTGATGGGCTGGCCCTCTTCTGGATGAGCGTTGGGCATTGGATGCGTTGCCGATACACTATAGAGCGCTCTGGCGGCAGTCGTGAGCCACTCACCTACAATAGACGCCTTGGATATTCATTTCTGCTTGGCAGTCGAAGGCCAGCTTCGTTGATCTGTGTTGACCTTGGAGACCTTCAATCTAAATGCTTGGCGAATCCGTCCTAAGATAAGCAGACGTCATCGTTCACATGACACCAAGCTCGGCGCCCGCTACATACATATACATACACATGCAAGTACACCTGTCTGCTGAGAAATGCCTCGACTTGCGATCTAACACCATGTAGTGCAACGACTCTCCCGGATCCACCAGCAGCCCTACCAAAGCCAGGCATCAACCAAAATGGGCATCCCCTACTCCAAGCAGATCAACGCCGCCTTCGACGAAGTCACGCCACTCGTCGCCGCCGCCTTCGACGTCCTGCAGACCACCAAGAACATCGCCCTCTTCCTCCTCGCCATCCAGATCGTCACCATCGTGGTCCTGATCTCCAGCCTCTTCGCCCTCCTCGGCCTCCTCATCACCGTCAACCCGAATCTCACCGAGGAGCGCGATGCACTCGTCACGCCGGTCCTCCGATGGGGCGCGCGCCGGCTGATGAACTTCCCGCGGTACTGGCGGGGACTGCTCGTGGGGTTCATGTTTATCTTGCTGGGGTGTGCGATTGGGGCTGCGTTGGCGGTGTGGCTCACGTCGACGGATTTCCAGCGGATCGCTGATGACGCTGACTCTGTGGATGGTGGGCTGGATAGTGGGAAGTTGGAGGGGGATGAGAAGTGATGGCTTGGGCGAGTTTGCGAGAGATGGTTGTGCCAGGCACCCTGGCCTTGACTGTTCCGCTGTGAGCCGCCGAGGAAGCCTTTCCTGATCTCAATTTGCTGAGCCACGAGCGCACGAACAGCAATGCCATCGCTCAAAGTGGGCGTGGCAAAACTATGTCGCTCGCTAGAGAGGAGCCGTATGGAAGGAAGGTAGACGGACTGATGGGAAGGGTTGTTGGCGCTCCGAACTTTTCGAATGTTGGCCGAAATCTACGGCGCTGCAAGACAACATTTTGGCCGCCGACGCAGGAACGCTTTGGTCACGCATCGCATACGCATGTGCCACCACGGAGCACCGCGAGGCGGTGTCTCTACGGCGCTGAGTTGAGGCCTGAAGATGCCTCCATGAACCTCGGGAACGAAGATGTCAGGGACTGCATGGACGACGAAGGCGACCCTCACGATCGGCCACCTAACGTTGAGAGCAGTGGCGTCGATGACAGCGATGGGACTAGATCAGCCAGGCGTGCATCATCGACTGTCTTGTTGGCTGCACACCCTTGCGGTACCCGTAGTACGCCGGATTCGCAGGAGCTGAGACGCTGGTCCGGAATCGACGTCCCCGTACAGGCCGGAGGCAGTCATGCGCGCCAGGCAGCTGCATCCTGTCGGTTGATGCTGAGGATGTCGATGCTCAATATCGGTTGACTTATACAAGCGTCTGCTTGCGCGCATGGCTGTAATGAAGTCGGACGTTTGGAGGCGAACAAGAAAGCTGCCCAAACAGCAGTGCCTCCCATCTATCTTGACAATACGGGAACCTTGACTGCGCGATGCGGCGTCGACTGACGCGAAGTCACTGGGCCACAGTTGGATGCTTCCAGGCCATTGAGCTACGGCGATCAACCTGGAGCGACTGGCCTAAACTTCCGCGCGGCTGGCATCAATGATACTGCGGACAGCGTTTGGCTGAAAGCGGAGCATGCTACAATGTGCTCGATAGGCCTGATCTGCACAGCCAATCGACTAGTGGCTGCACCATGTGAGGCTGAAGACAACAGCATAACACTGACAGGTACGGATGTGTACGCTTAGTCAGCACGTCAGGGACGTCGTAGCAACATTGCTATGTCTGTGGAGAAGAGGACGTATCCCTTGTCGCCCGCTGGTAGCATCCGCTCTGGCTGCTGTGCTTCACGATCAGGTTCTGATGTGATGAATGGTTATCGGGCTCCCGCCTGGAATCGAGCGCGGTCGAGCCAAAGCCGACTCTCGACTCTCGAGATAGGACCTCACACGCAAGCCACTGGCGCGGAGTGACCGTCCAGAAACAGGAGTGACCAGGACCGAGTTGTCTTCAAGAAGCTTGGATCTGAAAGTGCCCTGCTCGCGTCGGAAGTTGGAGCGACGGCCTGCGCCAAGACATTCTGGCCCTAGGATCTCGGCCGCTGCGATTAGCCCTTCAAGCGAATCTCTGAAACCTTCAATCGACCACTTCATGTTTCTAACAATGAACACCGGCGTGTATCGGAGGCACGGCGAACACAGCGTGTTCAGCGCGTGGCCATCGGACATACCTGTTCTCTCAACGTATTACAACTTCGTCGACTCCGTCTGGCCAGGTCGAGCAGCCTGGAGTCTCCCAACCTGGATCGCCCACGTGAGACACTCGAGCCAGCCCTTGATCTCCTTACAAGGGGTTTGCGCGGATGTGGCGCTCTGGGACCAGACATATCGACGCCTCCGTCGCTTGACGGACCCGGGGATCTGCCTCTCACAAGCTATTTCGTACTGTCGTGTCTCACACACAGGTAGGCGTGCGCGGGCGAGATCCTTTGTCCATTTTCCTTTCAACCATAAAGATACCCACGCGGTCGTGACCACCTTCACGCGGTTTGTCCCTACGCCAAGCACTTTGATACCAACCGCGACCACTCCCACCAAGCGTACGCGGAGCGTACAATGCCATCCGCACCGAACACATCCGGCAGCGACTCGACAGCCATCGGCATGTCGTCCATGGACATTGAGATGGGCAAGAAGGGCGCCAACGTCACCGTCACTTCCCTGGAAGTCCCACAGCGACCCGTGCTAGGTCGACGGAAGACATCAGGTGCTGTGGGCGAGACCATCACCGACCACAAGCTGGGCTACGAAGGCGAAGAGGATGCCCTCACCAAAGTCGGGAACTTCCTGTGGAAGATCCACAGCGCCTCGATCCTCACACGCTACGCGCTGTACATCCTGCCGGTGGCTGCATTGCTCGCTATCCCACTCGTGCTCACCGACACGATCTACAAGGACGCCCGGGCAGGCAACATCCGCTTGCTGGGCCTGTTCATCTGGATCGAGACTGTCTGGGTTGGCCTGTGGGTCTGCAAGCTTATCGCCTCGGGCCTGCCCATTGTCTTCCAAGCAGCATGCGGCGTCATCAGCACGGGCATCCGGAAGTACTCCCTCGTCCTCATGGCCCTCGAGATTCCCATCTCCCTCTTCCTCTGGTCCATCCTCGCGTGGGCCACCTCACATATGATCTGCGCCTTCGACAATGCCCACTGCGGCGATGCCTGGCTCAAGACACTTGGGACGGCCTTCAAAGCGCTCATCATCGTCGCCGCGATTTTCCTGGCGGAGAAGACGTTCGTGCAGCTGATCAGCATCAATTACCACCGCAAGCAGTACGATGCGAAGATCAGGGAGAGCAAGAGGTTGATCAGGCTGCTGGACATGATGTACGATGCGTCGCGGGCGCTGTTCCCAGAGTACTGCCGGGAGTTCCACAAGGAGGATGCCGACATTCAGGGCAATACCATGACGGAGATGAGGGCGAAGATGGCGCAGGCAGGCGTGCAGACGGAGGTGTTCAGGGACATGGGACGGGTCAGAGACAAGGTGACGGCCGCGTTTGGTGCAATGGCGAGCGACATCACCGGCAAGCAGGTCTTCAACTCTACGGCCGCGCACTCCATCGTCGTCGAGGCGTTGGAGACCGAGAGCGCGGCCAAGGCCCTTGCCCGGCGACTCTGGCTGTCCTTCGTGGGCGAAAGCAAGGAGGCGCTGTACCAACACGACCTTGTCGAGGTCCTCGGCTCGCAGCACATTGACGCAGCGGAGGAGATCTTCCACAATCTCGACCGCGACGGCAACGGCGACGTCAGCCTGGAGGAGATGGAGATGCTCGTCGTCAACGTCGGCAAGGAGCGGCACAACCGCGCGGCCAGCATGCAGGACATCAGCCAGGCGATCGGCGTGCTGGACCGCCTGCTCAGCACCATTGTGCTGGTCGCCATCGCCTTCATCTACGCCACCTTCTTCAGCGAGGCTTTCGCGGCCAAGACCACGCAGCTCTGGACCACCTTCACCGGCCTCGCCTTCGCCATCGGCGGCACCGTCACGGAATTCCTGTCCTGCTGCATCTTCCTCTTCATCAAGCATCCCTACGATGTCGGCGACCGCGTGGACATCAACGCCGTCGAGCTCGTGGTCGAGCACATCAGCCTCATGTACTCCGTCTTCCGGCGCGTGGACAACGACAAGATGGTGCAGATCCCGCACAACGTCGCTAACACGCTGTGGATTGAGAACGTGTCTCGCAGCACGCAGATGAAGGAGCGGCTGAGCATCTGCGTGAGCCCCGGGACGAGCATGGAGGATGTGCTCGCGCTGCGGAGCGAGATGAATGCGTTCGTGGCCGCGCCGGAGAACAAGCGGGATTTCCGGAGTGAGCTGGACATTGAGCTGTTGAGTCTGAATGACTTGACGAAGTTGGAGTTGCGGGTCGAGATCCGACACAAGGTGAGCAAGGTTCATTCGTCACCGCGATCCATCATCGCTAACCCATCGCAGTCCAACTTCGCCAACGAACAAGTCCGCAACATCCGGCGCAACAAGTTCATGGTCGAGCTCCTAGCCGCGACCCGCCGCATCCCCATCGAGCCCCCGGCTGGCTCGGGCCCCGCTCTGGGCGACCCAGCCAACCCCTCCTACAGCGTCGCGGTCTCCAACACGGAAGCCGAGGCCTGGCGGTCAAAACACTCGGCCGAAGTTGAGGGCGCGAGGTTGTTCCCCACGGGCAGCGGGCTGAGCATGTTCCTGCCGGAGGGCTTGAGTTCGGACGTGCAGAACCCAGCGGCGGCGATGATTGCCGGGCTGACGGGGAGGAGGAACGGGAGTGCGGCGGAGAGTGGGAGGCGGAGCGTGGATGAGATCTTGCCGAAGAGGATGTGAGGGACATACATGGGTGTGTGCAGGGTTTGGTTTGCTGTTTTTTTGGCGGGCGGAATGTTGTATATGAGTTTACATGACCGTCTTCGACGCTTGGATGAGATGAATAATGCAATGTTCGTTCAACAATTGTCGTTCTATTTTCTATGCTCTCTGCTTTGGCTTCGGCTCTGGATGATCCCCCACTCGAGCCCACACATTCATCCCTGACGACAGTCTCATACACGTGCATCTACCAAAGACGACGGTATCCATCAATGCACTGGATCTAGTCTGACACCATACGAGGGATTGTACGCTTCGTACCTACTTGGCGGTGCCACGCTTCCATGGCTCCTTGAGGTCTCATTTCGGACTGCGGATCAATCGTAGAGGTCATCATCCAGCAGGACGACTTCTCCCCATGTTCACCATCTCGTCGTCCATATTCACCATCTCATCTCCTTGATGATATCGTTCACGTCTCTTACATCAGACGTCCCACCATGCAATTCCACCTGAACGGCTTCAAAGGCTCCGGCGACCCCCTCCAGCTGCTCTACGAAGGCGAGCAGGAACCCGACTTCCAGACCTCTCTCCCAGAAGAAGTCGACGTCCTGATCATCGGAGCCGGTCCCGCCGGGCAATTGCTAGGCACGCAGCTCTCCCGCTTCCCCAACATCACCACGCGCATTATCGAAAGCAAATCTGGTCGTCTACAGCAAGGGCAAGCCGACGGGTTGCAATGTCGCACCATCGAGATCTTCGAGGCCTTTGGCTTCAGCGAGCGGGTGCTGAAAGAGGCGTACTGGGTCAACGAGACGACCTTCTGGTCGCCCTCGGAGGATGGCAAGGGCCTGAGGCGGACGGGGAGGATTCGGGATACGGAGGAGGGGCTGAGCGAGTTCCCGCATGTCATCTTGAATCAGGCGCGGTTGCACGATCTGTGGTTGGATGCTATGAAGCGGAGCGCGACGCGGTTGGAGCCGAGTTATAGTCGGCAGATGGCCGAGATGAAGATTACGGAGACGGGGCCGATCGAGGTGGAGATTGAGAGGGTGGATGAGTCGCATAAAGGTCAGAGGGAGAAGGTGCGGGCGAAGTACGTGGTGGGCTGCGACGGGGCGAGGAGCGGGGTGAGGAGGGCGATGGGGTACGAGATGAAGGGTGACTTTGCGAACCAGGCCTGGGGTGTGATGGATGCGTTGGTCGTCACCGACTTCCCGGATCTCCGACTGAAGACCGCGATACACTCGGCCGACGCAGGCAGCATCCTCATCATCCCGCGCGAGGGCGGCTACCTGGCCCGCTTCTACATCGAGATGGACAAGCTGGACCCCAATGAGCGGATAGCCAGCAAGAACGTCACAGCCGAGAGTCTGATCGAGACCGCGAAGCGCATCTTCCACCCCTTCTCCTTCGACGTCCGGCACATCGCGTACTGGTCTGTGTATGAAGTCGGACAACGGCTGACCGACCACTTCGACGATGTGCCGAAGGAGGAGCGTGCGCAGCGGAATCCGCGAATCTTCATCGCAGGCGACGCGTGCCATACCCACTCCGCCAAAGCCGGCCAGGGCATGAACGTCTCGATGAATGACGCATACAATCTTGGCTGGAAGCTCGCCTCCGTATTGCACGGCACAGCGGACCCCAAGCTCCTGCACACCTACAACGACGAACGGCAAGGCATCGCCAAGTTGTTGATCGACTTCGATCGCAAGATCTCCAAGCTCTTCGCCGCGAAACCCAAGGGCAAGGCCGGTACCGACGACAAAGACGCCATCGACCCGGCGGTCTTCCAGGAGTACTTCGAGCGGCAAGGGCGCTTCATGGCCGGCGTCGAGACGAAGTACAGTCCTGGTCTGCTTGTCTCAAGCAATGCTTCGCACCAAGGTCTGGCCAAGGGCTACGAGATCGGGACTCGCTTCCAGTCCACCCAGGTCCTCCGCCTCGCGGATGCGAAACCTGTGCAATTGGGTCATATCCTAGACGCGGACGGCAGATGGCGCATCATCCTATTCGGCGACAAAGCGGACCCTACATCGCCAACCTCGCCACTGCATCAGACCTGCGAGTTCCTCTCCGCACGCCTGCTTCCCAAGTACACACCCGCAAAAGCCGACGTAGACTCAATCATCGATGTCCGCGCAGTATTGCAGCAGTCGCGCAAAGACTACTCCATCTCTGACATGCCATCTATCTTGCTGCCATGTAAGGGCGTGTACGGGATCCAGGACTACGAGAAGGTCTTTACGGATGAGGAGAGCTATGGCTTTGGGTTCGGGGACATCTATGAGAAGCGAGGGATCGATCGAGAGAAGGGGTGCGCAATTGTGGTGCGGCCGGATCAATATGTCTCTGCTGTACTGCCTCTGGGCGAGGAGTCGCACTCGGTAATGGAGGAGTTCTTTGGAGGGTTTATGAGGGCGCAACGGGAGAAGACGAATGGTGTGAATGGACATAGCTGATCATCATCTAGCTCTTCAGGTGACCTGATTGACGGGGCGCTGAATATGTAGTATACAGCGCTTGGCTGGCCAGCTTGACGGAGCGTACAACGATCAAGCATATCCTTCCAGCATCGACAATCTGTCCCTCAAGTGCTTATCGCTGCGGGCCCACATTTGAAGCAACAGCCGCAGGAACGATCTCATACCGACAATCTTGGCTCTCTGCCAGGGCAAGCTAGTGTCGTACATGCAGTGCCTGCATTAGCCCTCTGCGCCGTCATTGATGAGAGTGCTCGTCACGCCGAAATTATCCATCTCGTCCGACAGACGACAGACAACCTTCCTAATCCGGAACCACCCCGCGTGCCAAGATCGCGGATGGACATGGGCGGCTCGTAGCGGGCCATCAAAGGAAGCAGATCACTCCACCACGATTGCGAATCAGCCGCAGTATGTGCATCCTGCATTGAGGACTCATGCGCGCCAGCGGCGATTCTTCTTGACAACCTTCCGCAAGCAGATCGGTCCGCTATGGCCTAAAGATGCAGACTGCTGCTAGCATGCCTCTTAGCGACGACGATGGTGGCCGACGAGATGATGTCCGGCACATGATAAGTACTATAGTCCCCTTCGAGCACACTCGCTTTCCTTGGTGTGCCCTTGTTGCAGCCCATCCTGACAGCCATCATGGGTTTCCTATGCTCTCTTCCAGTCCTCGGTCTGGTGGCGAGCTGTCTTGCAGCGCCCACGACTGTTCACCACGTCGTACACGAGAAGCGGTCGACCTCGGGCGACTGGCTTAGGCGTGATCGGGTGCATGAGGATGTCAAGCTTCCCATGAGAATCGGCCTGACGCAGACGAACCTCGACAAGGGTCACGATCTGCTGATGGAGGTGTAAGCCTTGTCCATGGTACCTCCTTGAAATGATCACGAGCTGACCTTTGGATAGCTCTAACCATGCCTCTCCTAAGTACGGCAAATACTACAGCGCCGAGGATGTCATCGACATTTTCGCTCCGGCGAAGGCATCGGTGTCCGCTGTTCAGTCTTGGTTGGCCTCTGCTGGTGTCGACGCCACTCTGTCGGTCAACAAGCAGTGGTTGCAATTCGATGCGAAGACATCCGAGGTCGAGGAGCTGCTGAAGACCGAGTACCACTTCTATGAGCACAGCCAGACAGGCAAGGGCAGTATTGCATGCGCGGAGTGAGCCTACCTCATGACGCTCCACAGGTCAGAATGAACGGCCTGACGCTCCTACAGATACAAGCTTCCTGCTCACGTCCGAAGCCACGTTGATTACATCACGCCGGGCATCAAACTCTACAGCCCCGGTGCTCAGAAGCTCCAAGATACCGAGCTGCAGAAGCGGACGAGCCTGTGGAGGAAGCCGCATAGGCCGCGCCCACCGCCAGTGCAACCCATGCCGCCAGGCATCCCATACCCTCCTGCCAACCTCGATCACTGCGACACTGTAGCGACGCCCCAGTGCATCGCTGCGCTGTACAACATCACCAAGGGCCACAAAGCTGCCAGGGGCAACCAGTTGGGAATCTTCGAGGACTTGGGGGACTACTACTCGCAGTCGGACTTGAATCTGTTCTTTGCCAACGCTACGCCGTACATCCCTCAAGGGACGCATCCCAAGCTAGAAGCCATTGACGGTGCTGTTGTCCCATCCCTCACCAACGGGGCAGATGCTGGGCCGGAGAGCAACCTCGACTTCATGATCTCATACCCCATCATCTGGCCCCAGCAATCCGTGCTCTTCCAGACCGATGATCCAGTGGTGGAGGCTAATTACACGTATTCGGGCTTCTTTAACAACTTCCTGTGCGTTAGACGAACATGGCTCCCCATGCTGAGAGACACTGACCAACGTGTAGGGATGCTATCGATGGCTCTTACTGCACCTACTCGGCCTTTGGAAAGACTGGCAACAGCCCCATCGACCCGCCGTATCCCGACCCTCTCCCCGGGGGCTACAAGGGCGCGCTCCAGTGCGGAGTGTACAAGCCGACCAATGTAATCAGCATTTCGTACGGAGGGCAGGAAGCAGACGCTCCTGTCAACTACCAGAAGCGGCAGTGCAACGGTCAGTCACGACAGCAACCTTGTTCGCGACGCTTCGCTAATAGAAGGCACAGAATTCCTGAAGCTCGGGTTGCGTAAGTTGATTCAAGATGATCAAGGACAACTGTGTGGGACGCTAGCTGACCTTCCTACCCATGGATTCTAGAAGGTGTATCGATATGCGTTTCCTCGGGTGATTCGGGCGTTGCGGGACCTCCTGGAGACGATAGTCCAGATGGCTGCCTCGGATCGGGCAAGATCTTCAGCCCGGTATGGCCTCCCCAGTTGCGAAACCCGAGACCTGGGAATCGTCGCTGACTATTCCACTCCTCGATTGGTAGGACTTTCCGGCCACCTGCCCTTACATCACCACTCTCGGTGGCACAGTTGCCACTCGACGCTGATGTGAAGAAAGACGAAGAGGTCGCAGTCACTCGCTTCCCCTCCGGCGGCGGATTCTCCAGTACGCCTGACCTGCGATAGTGCTCCGACCATCTACTGACACGCAGGCAGACATCTACCCAATCCCGAGCTACCAAGCCTCTGCCGTCGCAGGCTGCTTCCGCAACCACAATCCCTCGTACCCCTACTACGAGACGGTCAACAATGCCTCTATCGGTGCCAACGGCGGCATCTACAACCGCATTGGTCGCGGCTACCCGGACTTTGCGGCCATCGGCGACAACGTGATGATCTACCTCGATGGCGTCGCAAGACGTATCGGCGGCACGTCCGCCAGCTCGCCCGCATTCGCGGCGATCCTGACCCGGATCAATGAGGAGCGGCTCGCTGTGGGCAAATCCACGATCGGTGCGTTTGGGAAGCGATCCGCTTCATCGTTACACTTTTGCTAAACTTCCACAGGCTTCGTGAACCCGACTCTGTACGCTCACCCGCAGGTGCTACACGACATCACCGTGGGCAACAACAGTGGCTGTGGTACGCCGGGCTTCTACGCTGCGAGCGGCTGGGATCCGGTCACTGGGCTGGGGACACCGTGCGTATCGTCCATGAGCGAAGTCCTGGATGCTATCGCGATCGCTGCTGACTGTGCTTTTCGCTACCTGCAGGAACTACCCGGCGATGCTCAAGCTGTTCCTGAGCCTGCCGTAGAACACGGCTTCATCGTTCGAGCTGGATCGTCCAGACAATGTTCGCAGGATCTGCCATCCTCTTGGCTGACTCGCAGCACTGGCTTGTCATACATGAACGTGGATAAATTGTTGAAGATGTCTGTACATAACCTACGTGCTCTCGTCTCTACTTGTCGAGTGCTTCCGGTATCCCAACGCCCATCGGGAGTCACGCCCTCAAGGTACAGCTGGTCGAGATCGCTGCCCCTCCTAATAGCTAAGAGTGTATAGCTTCGCCAACATACTTCGCCAGCGCGATCATCTTCTCCTCCTGCAGTCTGCGGCCGACAAGCTGGACCGCCACATGCGCACCATCGTAGATCTCCGGGTCGTCTATTACCAGAATCAGCACTATTAGGCTTCTCACATGCTGAGGGAGGGGACTCACAGCTATCCTGCGTGTCTTGATCAACGTCGTTCACCGCCTTGAAATCCTGCGCCTTTTTGTCGACGTTCTTATCCACCGTTGTGACCGGTATGACCACCGAAGTATAGTCCAGGACGTTGACCCACACACTGTATGCATAGTACGTATACTTCGCCGGCCTCGCCGCTGGGAAGGGCGCCAATGGGCATATCACCGCATCAATTGGCCTACCCGTGCCGCTCTGCTCAGCCGTACTATTCCAGTACTCCATGTACTCCTTCTGCAACTGTCTCTGCTCAATGTTCGCCGCCATGATCTGGCTAGCGTTAGCCTGCGGCGCGGACTCAACCAGGCACTGCGGCGCGGCTTCTTCGCCCGAAAGGGCAAAGTCGGCGATGCAGTCGGCGCCACCGTCAAAGGACCAGATCTTCATGCACACTTCGGCGATCTTGCTATGGGTGACCGTCGGCTTCCATTCGATGACGTTGTGGCCCAGCTTCTGCAGGGTATGGACCGTGATGTCGATGGCGCGTGCGACCGGCGGTGTTGGTGCGCAGGCGCCGTCGTGCCGGATGACGCCGAACGAGAGTTGCTGGGTGATGCGGCGGAGAGGATCGGCGATGGCGGCCGCAGCGTCGTCCCGCCAGGGGATCTCGTGGACCAGCGGGTCATGCAGCCAGGGCTGCTTGCTGAGCAGGCCCTGGACCAAGAGCTTGAGGGCGTCCGGTGTGGTCGCTAGTGGACCGACGACGGAGAGGATGCTGTTCTGGCCATCCATGCTGTTCGCCATGCCCTCGTATGGCAGTCGTCCGGCTGAAGGTCGAATACCGTAGAGGCCATTGAATGCAGCTGGGATGCGAATGGAGCCGCCGATATCCGTTCCGAAACCGACGGGACTCCCACGTAGACCGATGAGAGCGCCCTCGCCGCCCGAGCTACCTCCACTGGAAAGGTTCCGGTTCTTGGGGTTCCAGCAGTACCCAATGACGTTGTTGATCGTCTCGCCGCACATCAACGTGTGCGGGACCGCGGTCTTGCAATACAGTGTCGCGCCTAAGCTTCGCAGCTCCTTCACCATCTCGCTCTCGTATTCCTTCTCCTTACCCGTGCCCTTCTTGCCCTGGAAGTTGCCGATCCAGCCAACATAGCCCATATGTGTGTCAACGCCCTTGACGTGGAACTGGTCTTTCAGAGACACTGGGAGACCGTGCAGAGGACCTATTGGCTTCTTGTTTTCTGTTAGGTACTTGTCGGCTCTTTCCGCGTCCTCAATCGCTGCGTCGAAGAAGATCTCGTGTAGGCAGTTCACAAGCTGATGCGCTATCGCCGCTCGATGACAGAAAGCTTTCGCAACCTCCACGGCGGTCCATGTCCCGGCTGTAGTCTTCGTGACGATACCAACAGCATCAGTCTCCGTGATCGAGATCTCCTCTTTCGAGAGGAACTGTTGGATATATGTGCCCGTCACGTCGCGTTGCTCTTCCGCAGATGGTATCTTCTCCAGTCGCCATTCGTTTGGTATGAGAGCCAGAACAGATTCGGCCTTCTCCTTGCCCGTCTGCTTCCAGTCTGATTTCGACATCCTTGGGACTGTTGTGTAAGGCTATGAGGATGAGTAAATCAAAGGAAACAGGAGAGATAGTACATAGACCTTGACAACCGCCCTCGCGACCTGGACTACATCTACATCTGAGGTCAACAACCACTCCGTCACTGGTGCCTCGTATGCGGCAAGCCGCAGACACACTGTCCACGCCAGCCGTTCCACCTTCCTGAAGGAGGATGAACTCCAGTGGTCCGGTGGGGCTGGATGACGCTCCACTATCGCGTGGGAGGGGCAAGCCGACTTCGGTCAAATGCGTGCAGGTTACCTATCAACAGAGAGGCGCGGGTCGAGCTGTGCTTGGGAGATGCGAGTCCTGCAATGGGCAAGTACTTGTCGCTTGCCTTTGCTGGATGCGGGGAGCGGCAGAAGAAGCGATGGGCTGCCGAGGTATCGTAGGCCGCACTGATAAGAAGAATTGGCAAGTCGTAGAAGTGAGCAGCTGTGGCTAAGCCCCGTGGCCACTGGGTGAGGTAGCATGTTGGCAAGAGCAGATTCGTCGGACGGAGGACTGAGCTCGGATCATGTCATGCCAAGCATGCGCCTGACCGCAATGTACTCCACAATCATCCGCCTGGTGATGCGCACGCATTGTTGACTGATTCAGATATTCGTTGAAGCTACGCTGGACTGGTCCATGTATAGACGCGGTGTGCAGCCGTATACCGCTCTGCTCATTGCACCCCGCATCTCCGGTATCCGCACAGGCCGCGTGACGCATCATCAGCACCGCTCGCTCTCACCGTACACCGAGCACACTCCTCCCCGCATCCACACCCCGTCGCATCCTGGTCTTCATCCTCATCACCCCAGATCCCAGCTTTCCCGGCCGCCTGTCATCCGCCATGCAGACGTAGGACGAAGGCGAGAACAGCAGCGACTCGCCCACAGGCAACTGCACAATCCGCTCAAACATCGCCTTCTGTTCTTCCACCGACGCCGTCAAGGCCGACGCCCCGCCCAGGTGATCCCGGATGGCCGTGAACCAGGCGGGCGAGCTGAAGCGGTGCACGATGCTGACCGAGCACAGATCGAGCAGGCGCTCCGAGATGGTGGGCTCCTGCGTCGCGACGAGGACCGCGCGGCGCAGTGCCGCTGCATGCGGATTGTGGTGAGAATCTGCTCAGTGAACTCGTCGGCGGCAGGAGACTGGTTCAGGAACTTGTGCGCCTCGTCCAGTGCAATCACCAAGCCGCTGCTATCGCCAAGGTGCTTGCCCTCGGTGATCAGGCCCAGACACATGTCGAAGAGGACGCAGGCGGTGGAGCTGTCGACGAAGGGGTCGGTCAGGTCGATGATGGTGAGCGTGCCGGGCGGGAGGGCGAACACATCGTGCTCAGGGATTGGCGGCTGCTGCTGTGCGACTGCTTGCTTTTGGACCTTACTGTGCGCCCTCGCTTGCGCAGTGGCCAGGGCCTGCTTCGCAGACGACGCGCAGAAACTCTTCATCAGCTCCATGCGTAGTTCCAGCATGGTTCGTTAACCGGGTGAGAAGGACTCCGCCACGAGCTGTCGCTCAAGTCCGGCGAGCTCCAGCTTCCTGTTGTTGACGGCCGTGTCCCGCAAGATCCGCATCAGGACATTCATGTAAAGCGGCATGCCGTTCTCGGAGTCACTGAACGCCATGAGCTTTAGGATGCGGTCGGCCTCGAGGTGGTGGTCCTGGAAGAGAAGCGGCAGCACTTCCATATTCTCCGGGGTACTCCCGGGTACGGCATGATAGGAGGCAGCGCGCTGGCGGTACCAGCTGCGAGAGACCAGGACGCGAACCTTGATGCCCATGGAGCAGAGGCTCGCAGCTTCCGCCACGGCACTAGCGCCGTTGCGGTCGTAGTGGAAGACCACGCCAGTTAGAGGCTTGATGAGCTTGCCAAGCGTGTGGTCTGGGCGCAGGCAATTCTCCAGCATGCAAGACAGTGTGTACGACTTGCCACTGCCTTGGCTTCCGCAGATGAAGGCCGATTGTGGCGCGTTGGTGTTCAGCAAGATGGGCTCGGCGACCGGGATGTCGTCGCAGCCACCCACGTGCTTTCCAAGCAGAGCGTACTGCGGGAACAGGGAGTCTCCGGACTCCTCTTCAACAGCGCACTTGACTTCAAGATTGACAAGCAGTGTTGTGCGGAGTTCCTCTCTGCGGACGGCGCTATGAATTGTGTCCTCGTCGCTGCCGCTCGCCTCGAAGTATTGCCTGTACGCGTCGCTCTCTTCCGTGTACGCAGCGGACATCTTGTTCCGCAGATGGGAGACTCGTTTCCCTTTGAAGGAGTGCACCTGGCTTGGGCGGAAGAGCACGCAGGTGGAGACCGCAAGTTATTCTCCAGCAGCTCTCCCGATTAAAGCATGTCTGAGTGGTACGTCGTTTGCTACTATCTTGCAAGTATCAGCATCGGTAGCTTTGCGTGCACTCGACCGAACAATGCAAGACATGCTGGGCTCTTCTCGACCTGCATCTCTTTCATGGGTATCGCACACTTCTGACACGCTCAGCAAGACACACAGCGTAGCCCGAGTCCTACAGCCATAATGAGGGAGGTCACACTCCAACGCAGCCGCGGCGCACAACCCACAACGACCGTGAGCGCAGAGTCTAGAGCATTGATCTCTCCCGAGGACCCATCTCACTTTTGAGGCAGCTCCCGAAACACCCTCTTGAAAATCTCCTTGCTCTTGTACAAGTTCACCAGCCTCAATCGCTCATTGTCCAAATGAGCGGAATCACTCGCCTGGCCGCACGGGAAGTGCGCGGCAGGCGCCGAGAACTCCTTCTCCAGGAAGCGGATGGCGGGGATTGAACCGCCTTCGCGGATGTACAGAGGCTTCCTGCGCGGGGGCGGTGCCGACTTTTGACTACCGTTTGCTGGGCCCCTATTCCCGTCTTTCTGCGAGGCACGGCCACCGCCACTGGTTAGCGTCGCACTGGAAGTACTGCGCTTGTGAGAAGGCGAAGTCTTGCCATTGCCAGCTGACTTCGGGTTTGAGCGAGGAGGTGGAGAAGCGACGCTCTCCGGCAGCGGAGTCAGGGCCTGCACCGGGCTAACCAGACTCCCGCTCGCAAGCACACTGCTCGTCGTCGGACTTGGCTTGGTGATGTTGAAGTAGCCATTCGTCGAGTGATCCGGGATTGCCACATTCAACGGCGCCCCGACGTTCCTTCTGGCGCCACCACTGCTCATCCTTCGTCTTGGCGGCTCATCTACCGGACCCCACGCATCCATGACGGCTTCCTCGAGCGTCTTGAAGATCTCATTCGTCCAATCTCCTAGCCACGGCTCAGCCATGTGGTCGATCGTGATGGTGACCGTGTTGTTGCTGCCCAGCCTCTCGAACTGCGCTTCCAGGAACTCCACCAGTGTCTCCGCAACATCAGCTGCCTCCTGATTGGGTACTAGCCGCATGCTCAGTGCCGCCTTCGCCAGCCTTGGAATGATCGTGGCATTGTCTGGTCCACTGCTCTGGAAACGATGGATCGTCAGACTCGGATCCCGCCACCTCCTCTTCAGGCTTGACGCCAATGCACCCTCGTCGCCGAGCTCCGGATTCTGCGCCACAAGCGCGGACACGATCTCGCGGTACAGCGCTTCCTCATCCGCCCCAATTCTGGGAATCGGGTCGTAGAACCCTGGCATCATCACTCGCCCGTCTTTGCCCGTCAGAGTGCTGAGCAGCATGACCAGGTCCTTGAGGCTCTCGTCCAGCTGCGCAGAGCCATCGACACCGCTATGTAGGTCGGGGTGGCTGCTCTCAATCTGCACCGTCGCATGAATGACGCCGCGCAGGCCATACGTTAGGCATGGGATCCGGTCGTCTAGCCAGTAGCTGTTCGCCAGCAAGATCCAGTCAACGTCCCCGATGCGTTCTTTGGCCGCGCGCACAGCAGCCTCGAACCCACGAGACCCGCACTCCTCTTCGCCCTCGATTAGAAAGATGATGTCGCTGCCCAACGTCTGCTCCGCCGTGAGCTCGGCGCATGCGAAGATGGCTGCCATGATGGGACCCTTATTATCGCTCGTGCCCCGGCCGTAGAGATACCCGTCGATGCCTTCCATGGCGAAGGGATCAACGACCCACTTGCCCGTGGCGTTCTCTGCAGCGACGACATCGTAGTGCCCATAGAAGAGTATCTTCTTCCGCTTCCCCGCTGTCGATGGGTTTCCACGGAAACGAGCCAAGATGACCGGGTTGTAAGGGTCGGCTGTGATCAGCATCTCGGTCGTCGCGCCAAAGTTCTTGAACACAGACCGCAGGTAGGAGGCCCCTCTCCGGCAGTCGACTTGGTACTTCGGATCGGATGAGACCGTACGATAGCTTACGAAGCGGCGGAGCGACTCGAAGAGCTGCTCGTTGCTTGTGCGGGGCGCGGCGGCCGTTGGAGTTGTGCAGTCGCTGATGTCCCATACTCCCAGTGTGCAGTCGTTGCCGCCCGTGACGTAGATTGGTCGTCCTCGATGGTACGTGAACGCTGACGCCAGAATCCTGCCTTCATGTGCTTTGAGCCGTGACTGCAGCTGCCACTGCTTGTCGAACTTCCGCACGTAGCCAGTGACAGCGGCACTAAACATGAAGCCTCCTCCGACACAGATCGTGAGCACGTCCTCTCGATGAGCCTTGAGGTTGCGGACAAGCTGGCGGGTCTCCGTGTCCCAGACATCCACTTCGCCACCGCTGCGACCAGAGTACAGGAACGTCCCATCAATCGCAAGACTCAAGATCGAGTGACCCTCCTCACGTCCATCATCGAGTGCGTACAGCTGTTCTACTGCACAACCCTTGTCCGCGTCCAGTCTCCACAACTTCACGACCCCGTCGCCACCACCCGTGATCAACACCTCGCTGCCTGCAGCCTCTGGTATCCCATCGCGTACAAGCTGCATGCAGTAGACATAGCCATAGTGCGCGAAGTGCTTGACATTTGTCTTGCTGATTTCGATGACCTCGCCGCCCCTCGCGTGGCGAGGCGTGACGTCCGCGCTGGCGGGGCGTGGCGTCCGGACACCGCCCGGGCCGGCAGAGTCAAAGAAAGGGTCTTCTCGCAACGACGGATGCACATCTCTCGCGCGCGCAGCAAGATCGGCCTGAGTGTTGCCACTCGCCCTGTCTTTCAGGCAGCACCACTGGATGGTGGTGTTTTGCGCTCCGAGGTATACTGTCTGTAACGCCACCGAATAGCTTACGCAGAAGACATCACCAACGTCAAAGGTGGAGTACAGACAGCACTTTTGCGTCCAGTCTGCCGTGCGCCACACGTTCACGATCCGGTCGCCGGCACTGGAGAACAGTAGCCCAGCTTCTGGGCTTAGACATAGCCCCAGCACACTGCCACGGTGGCCCTCGATGACGGCCTTGCGTTCAAAGGTGCCGAGGTCGTACACCAGGATCTCGCCTCCCTGCGTGCCGGCAAAGATCTCCGTGTCGCTCAGCGCGAGGGCGAGGATGCTGCTGTCATGGCGCAGCCGGTGGCTGAGTGTCGGCAGAGCACTGTTCAGACGGTCGCCATTGTCGTGCGAATGCTGACGTGTGATCACGCCGCCGGGCGGTGTCCCATCATCGGTCTCGGATGCGCCTGCTGGGTAACACTGTGAGCGCAGGCGCAAGGCTGAACCACGAGAGCTTTGGGCTGGCGCGGATCGGGGCGTGGACATAACGTGCCATTACCGGGGAAGAATCGATGTGGAATATGCCACGGTTGAGCACTCTACAGGAATGTGAGGTCGCGTGCAGTCTTGGCATTGTTGCGGAAGTGCACTCACCTCCGAAGTTGCTTCTTCGTCTCTCCTCAACATACGATCCGCAATCACCGCGAGGTGTGAGGAACATGGCTAACGGCTACACGATTGGAATGGCTCTGCAATGGTGCGAATAGCTTTTGTCGACTGTTCAATCTGGCGGTGTGCTGCGGCAAGCGAGCCATGGCGAGCGATTGCGCAATCACCAGGGCGGCGCCGCCGGAGCGATCGAAACAGCAAACGGAGACTGCAGGCGTGCGAATAATACAGTTCGTGGGTGTCGTTTAGTGTATGTGCAGAACTCTTGTCGCCGTGCAGACTACACGCATCGCTGAGCCATTATCCAACACTGGCTAAGCCTTGGCCTTTTCCTCCTCCGTGAAGTTCAGACTGACACTGTTGACGCAATGCCGCTCATCTGTCGGGGTCGGGTACCCTTCTCCCTTGAACACATGTCCCAAGTGTCCGCCGCAATTGCTGCACACGATCTCCGTCCGCTCCATCCCGAAGGCGCGGTCCGTATGCCGGGTGACGGCACCCGGGACCGTGTCATAGAATGCCGGCCATCCGCAACCGGACTTGAACTTCTGCTTTGCTGTGTAGAGAGGCGCGGAGCACCCGGCGCAGGTGTAGGTGCCTGTGGAGGGGGCGTGCTTGTCGTACTTGCCAGTGTAGGGAGCCTCGGTGCCCTTCTCGCGGATGATACGGAATTGTTCTGGGAAAGAGGAATCGTGTCAGCGCTCAGCATGGCGCACGCGCTGGGTATATATAACGTACCAGGTGACAGCTGGGCCTGCCACTCGCTGTCGCTCTTCTCCATCGGGTACGACATGTTCCTTGTGTTGGCTGTACTGAACAGAGCTCCCATAAACGGGACTGTGGGCCAGGAGATCGATTTGAGCGCGCCGATGGTCGGGCGAGTAGTGTTGAACGGCGACGGGGCACGGTGCAGAGTTGTGTTGCTGAAGGCGTAGAGTGTGCGCAGGAAGGTTGGGATGGACGGGAGGCGCATCAGTATAAGTGCAGGTTCAATCCGTGGCGAAGTCGGTGTGTACAAGGATGTGTTGGGCGGTGGAGGTTGCGATGGTACAGTCATTCGAGATCGTGATGCGTTATGGAATCAATCACTTGCCGCCACCACATCTCTACGTCATGAGCTGTGTGCGCAGTTCTGAAACTGACGGCGTAACATGCAAACCGCCTTGGATGCGATTCGTTCTCTCGTTCCTTCCTCCACGCCCGAGATCTATACCTTACCTTATGTATTAAATTACCTTCATGCGCTGACTAGCTTGGGCGAAGCGCTGCACGGTCAGCAGCGCTTCGAGGCATCGGCCACAAAAATTGGGCGTGCACGCCCTCGACACGGTCACTGCCACACAAGGAGATCTTTCTAGGAACATGTGATTCAGCCTTTTGCGTCAAGGACTCAAGGCCAAATGTATACCGTTGCAGTGTGCGAGGCCAAGAAGACGTTTAATTAGAGCAACCTATGTCACACTGGCCCATCCTGAGCATACGCATTCCGGCTCGCCCAATCGAAGATGGTGCCCCAATTCTTGCACTGATGCGGGATGTGATTCCCATCCACCCGCCCCGTCCCGTCCTTGTCCTTGGCCGACTCCGGCCACTCGAGCGTCAGATCCGCGTTGCACATCAGCGCCTGTCGGATGAAGTCGAAGCAGTGGTTGATGTGGCCGTTGGCCTTGGCCATGCTCTGCACCGCGGCGTCGTCGTGTGTCTTGGCCGCCTTCTCGAGCGCCCACATGTGGTGCCGGATGTGGATCACGCAGTGCAGCTGGTGGAACAGCGAGACGCCGTAGACTTCCTCGTTGGGCTTGTCGCCAGGCATGCCGGGCTGGAGGTGAGGGTACTTGCGCGCATCCTGGATCGTGACGAAGCCCGTGCCGGGTGACGGGATCAGGGAGTGCCAGATGTGGTCAGATTCGGGTGAAGAGATCACGGCGTAGCGGTTGTCCTGATTCAGTGTCTTGGGCACGATCGGGATGTCTGGTATCGGAGACTTGGTCCACTGTAGCGACACGGGCAGCTTGTGGGAGTATCGAGCGCCTGCACCTATGAGGAGAGCTAGGGCAGCGACCACGCCGATACCGATGAGCCAGAGTCTGAGCGTGTGCAATGTGCGTCGTAGGCCTGCGATCTCATCTGCGGGGCTGTGGTGCTCGTCGTCCAGCGGTATCGTCTCCTCCGACGCGAGGCCGTAGTACTCTTCCTTGTCCGTGCTTTGCCGCCATGGTGCCTGGAAGCTGGGCATGGCGATGACTTGACTTGATTGTTGTTTGGTGACTATGCCGTGTTGAAGACGTGAGATGTACAAAGACCGTGCCACTTGTTGAGCTTCCAAGGCGAAGACTCAATGCTGTCAGTGGATTTGGCGAAAATGGTCGTCAATAAGTAAGGAACAAAGAAACGGTCAACCACCATCAGATCTAGCACACCTTTCGATGACTAGATCATCACATCTGTGGAGAGGCTCTTTCGAAGGGCACATCCTGCAGCTACGTGTACACCAGGTACACAGCGTGCTTAGTGCTGCTGCCGTGACGGCAAATGACAAGTTTTGCATAATACAATCCTGATGCTCGCTTCAGGGGCCGTAGGTATGGAACTTGCACGCCACAATCAAGGAGCACACCCAAAAGGCGCTAGGTATGAGTGAACATGAACGTGGAGTTGAGGGAGAGGTTGAGGTGGAAAGGGACATTGAGGTTGCCGTTGTATTTAGCCGGCATTCCGCCGATGCGACACCGTGTACATTCATGCCACCGCACCATTGACTCTTGCCAGCCATGTCCATCATCCTACTCTCATGTTGCCCCTGATCTCATCGAGCCACCACGTTGACTCTGCTTATGCAACCAGCGGCTCCCTACATTGTCGACATGGTGGTTCAGTAGTGAGAATACATGGAAGCTGCGCAGTCCGAGCACCATCTCCGTCTCTGTCTTTCGTGTCTCTTAGCTTTCGTCTGGATCTGGACTCTGATTCATGTAACTCCGGGGGTCGCGAAAGTTCCGGGATTTCCTTGGACCGAAGACATTGTCTTTGGCTTCCTTGACTTCTTTCCCGCGGGGCACAAATCCGTCGGTGAATTCGAAGAAGCTGTCCCACACCTTGTCCTTCATCTCTGGAGGCATCCCCATGAAATCTGTCAGACACGTATCCTCCTCAGCAGCTTCCAGCACCGCGATGAGACCAGTCTTCAAGCACGGCTTGTGCCCAGGCTCGGGACGTGCTGAGAGCCAACGATCCGACAAACCCTTTTGCTCGACGAACCGCGCCAGCTCTACCATCGTGCAGTTGGCGTAGATCAGCTGTTCCCTCTTCACGCGATCCCAGATGTGCTCGAGTCCCTCCAGGCTTTCATCCTCGGCGAAGGGGATCCCGCGATCGGTGAGCTCTTCATGCAGCTTCCGTTCCCTGGTAAGCTCTGGGTGGCGATCTGGGACGCTCATCCGTGAGCACGGTCGGCGCAGGGAAAGGCCACGGGCGTTCCTCTCCAGCCTGGTCAGTTTGCGCTGGATGCCGCGAGTCTTCGTTGTACGACGGTAACGGCCCATGCTGTCGACGTGGCTGCGAGGTTGTTTGTGCTCGGTGCTTGAGATGGCGCGGAACGCGGCTGTGGTGTTCGACGGACGGCAATTGAGACGATGCTACAGCAGCGGTTTTCTGACTGCGTGCGAATAGCGTCCGAGAACCTGAGCGGTCGACAGCTTGAAGCGTGGATGGCGGTCGAGGATGCAGGTAAAGAACAGCTCGTTCGGGTCAACCAAGTGTGTTCGCGAGTCTGTGTTACGAGGGCCCTGGTGAAGGATCGTGTTCGGCGAGAATGCGACTTCACACGCCAGTGCGCGCGGGGGACGTGTACTTATATTTCACCCACAAGCGCATTCATGCCTCTGACCCAGGAGCCCTCGAAGGCTCCGCGCGCTTCTCAGCGCCGCCTCAGGGAGCAGAGTCATCTTGCGCAGACCCCAGTGGGGCCAACACC